>JABUQX010009192.1:0-55000 GCA_015478945.1 Trachelipus rathkii
ACATCTCACCATTACACCACTAACACGTTTAGATTTCTTAACACTTAACACCGTTATAAACACACGAAACCACGTGGTCCTCCAGCGGTCCAATTTTAGGCACCTATCCTCAACTTTAGGCACAAACCATTTTTATAAAAAACATTTCGCCTCAACACTGTAACTCACCTTACAACATTTTATCTATATTTACTTATCACTACTTTTTAATTTATAAATTTTTAAAAATCACAAAGACCTCCTCATAATAACAAGAATATGAAATCGCGAGAACAAGACTTGAACATGATACTTTTCACAGACCTTAAACAGTTAAATCAGTAATCACATAGATCCACCTTCACCTAGGGATATAGTAGCGTCTGTTTACTGTTTCTATTCTTTAACTCAGTTTATAGACTGCTTAAACTCATCCTACTGGCTTTAAACTCATTGTTTACGGCTTATCAACTTATATGTTTACTCTTAACTCACATATTATAAACCTTTACATGCCTTAAGCATAAATCAGTAAATCAATCAAGGTACCTAACACCTAGGTGAATAGTAGCGTTCTTACGCCTTATCTTAACTTTCTGCTTTTACTGATTTAACTTTCTCACCCTTTAACTTCCGCATACCGGCTCTTTAAAGGCTCACTAACGATTAATCCTTAAAGCACTTACATCAGTAAATCAATAGAGGTTACCTAACACCATCACCAGTTAGTTTGAGTATGTTTGTTACGTATCTTACTGCTTTCCTCATTTACTGCTTTACTCATGTTTTACTGGCTTTAACTCATGTATTTACTGCATTTAATCTCTTAAGTTTTACTTTCTCATATCTCCCGTACGTCGACCAACCCCTGAACTTGTTTGTAATACTTTTTATTTATTATTATTTCTACTATTATTTTTTATTTATATTTATTCTATACTTTTTTATTATTTTATCTTCTTATTATATATTACTTAGTTTATTTTACTTCACTGTGCCTATTCTATATTATTTAGACACACAACACACACCACCACACTTACACTTTATATCACACATTCACTGACACTTAACACACATCACTATGACACTTACATTTACCCATAGGCACCTTACATTTTACAATACCCACCCTAGCTCACACCACACACACACACACACACACACACACTTACACTTATACACACATGCTCTAACTTATTACTATATACACTTACATTTTACTCCAAGACACTACATTTATATCACACCACACACCCACACAGATTAAGTCTCGACACTACACATATTTACTTTACCACTTCCACACTGATTACTGTTACATCACAAGCACTACTCTATCTTCTATACCACAGTTCCATATATCTAACACACTACACACACCACCACACCCACGCACACTCACTCTAACACATATACAATATAATTATAAAACATTTATGTTTAATAAACACGTTGCTCCTATTAAAATTTCCAAATATAACTAAATATTATTTCAAGGGAATAAAGAAACTTCTATAATAAATCAACATTATCTTTGAACAAAGATATAATATATTAATACTTTTTTATAAATTTTATAACTATCAAGTTTAAAATAACTTTACTAAAATTTATGAAATGTTATTAAAACAATATTACGCTACCTCTAAAGCAATAAATCAGTTTTAATTCAGTAGCCTAGCTCTACACCCCTCACATCAAGCAAGCGCTTGTTCGATGACTTACTGCTTACATTATCTTTACCATGTAATAAGTAAGAAATAACAAAATAAAGTTCATCTCTCTATATATTGCCTATTTAATGATACTAAATCATTGCTAATTATTTACATAGAACAATTATTTACTTACAGTTATATTAACTTGAAGGGAACTAAAATATTTCAAAGTTTTTACCAAAATGGCGAATTTAATATTGTATTATTATCTATGTACAATAACAATCCATCACGAGAAAAACACAAATCCGCACTCCTTACAGATACGAACCTGACCTCTCTCATCGTAACAATCTGTGTTGAACTAGATAGTGTAGTCTAAATTTAGGTATAAACTGCCCTTTTTGTAAACCCGGGATTAGGCCTAATTCCAAGTCAAAATATATTCAAACTGACCTTTCTGTAAAAGTGGTGCAATAACTACGTTAGAATTAATAACATTTTAGGAAGCCTTTTTTAGACGGGCTAATTAATCCTAATACCAGGTCAAAGGAAATTCCGTTCAAACTAATCAGAACCTTATCATGCTTTTATAAATATGATTTCAAAAATTCACCTTAGTAACGAATCACTTAGCAATTACAAGGAAATTTTTCCTTACTTTGATTTTGGTTCGGTGGAATCCTGTTTCTCTATCTGAAGTGCAAGTGAAATAAGAATTACTTCTTTTTAGTTTCACAATTTAAAAAAAAATTTTGGAAATTGTTCTTTTAAACTCTGTATATTAAAGGTAGATCTATTATTGCACTATTCTTTTCTACATATTAGAAGTATAATTACTTGTACAGTTTTAATGTCCTTTAAGTCGATCTGAACAATATTATACTGATTTTGTAATCATTTAACATAGTGTTTTAATTACTAAGTGTATATCATTATTTTATAAATTATAATTACTTGACTCCATAAAAGATGTGGATCTATAATTCAACTAATAAATGTATGACTAAATATCATTTAGTTCATTAATGCTATACACTATCCAGCTCTAGCGTATTTTAGCCTCTCCACTCCGCAAAGACCAACCCCGCACCCGCAGTGTGCGTCCCGCCGCTCCCGCGCCCTCGTGCCGCCCGCATTCCCGCAAATGCCCTTTCCCCGCCAAGCCGCTCTGCCCCGCTAGCGCATAATCCCCCCGCGAATGAAATTTAATATATATATAATTATATACTATAGTATTTACTAATCTAATAAATATATCTATATACTATATAATTATTATATTATATATGTTTGCGGGTTTAGTGTAAGTTTCTATGGGTAAACGTAAGTGTCTAGTTTATAGTGCGGATTTGGAATAAGAATTAGTGTATTCGTGTATCAATGTACGTCTCCATGTCAGAAAAAATGACCTCGGATATGAATTCATCAATATAATAGGTGTATCAATTATAATAAGCCATCAAAGAATGATCATCAAGATGAGCCACTAAAGCAACGTACCAAAAAATGTTATTTAAGGAGGCCATCAAAGCTAGCATCCAAAAGCTGACAGTATCAAAGTACATATCAATTGAGCCATTCAAAGTTGACGCAATCAAAATAACTGAGACATCAAGTTGAGCATCAAAAAGCTGAGCATCAAGTAAGGGTATCAAAATATCGAGGTGTGGGGTCTATGTGAAGTGGTAGTTGGTTGTATTGTGGTAGAGTTGTGGTTTGTGTTTGCGTGTGCCATGTGTTTCTAAATAATATAACAATAGGCATGAAGTAAATAAGATAGATAATTAATAAAAAAGAAAAACTAAAATTCTTTAATAAATTATATAACGCTATATGCGTAATGATGTGCTTGGAGGTGGCTGTCGGTGGGTATTATGTCTGCTGTGTGTTTGTGTATGGTTTTCTAAAATTAATAACAATAGCATAAATTATAATTTAACACTAAGTAATATAATAATAAAATAAAAAATTATAATTATTTTCAAAAAATTCATATTAATGTAAGAGCATGCTGGCTTGTAGTGTGTGTTCGATGTGTCTGCGATGAGTTGTCGTTTGAGTGTGGGGTGTGTTGGCGTGTGTGTTAATTTGTTGATTCAAATAATTAAGACGCCCTGAGAGCTATTGCGCCTGCGTGCAGACAACTATCACTGCGTCTCATGGTGTACTAACGCTCCTAATATTGCCTGGCCTGCGAGCGTCAACCGGCGCGCGCTGAGTGAGCTCGGACGGATCTCTACCTAGCTGTGCGGTTGATGTTGGCTTATTCTACCCCTCTTGCGGATGCTAATGCTGAGCTCTAGGTGCGTTCTAGCTTATTGAACTAGTGAATAAATTATCTATTCATTCTAGTGAAATTAATAACTATTCCTCAATGTAAGTATTTTTGAAAAGTAGCCTGTTTACACTTTAGTAAAAATAAATCACTTTTAATACAAAATTCCACTGATATAACTTCTTTTGATGCACCTGTCTTTCAACAGCTAAAATGAGCTATGATTTTTAAAATAGTTTGGTTCTAAAGATAATAAATCACCACACACCCAGTATAATATGCTATGAAGGAGTTAATTTTCAAAAAGACCCGATAAAATAATTCTTCGACCAGCAACATGCTTGATCATATAGAACATAAGGATATACCCCGGCCAATCACATAACGAAAACATTCCTTTTTACCGCTTAAAGATCTACCGAGCCAGCATGTTTCAGTTTCGAAATATAATTTATAAACAATAATTTTATACATATTCTGTTCATTACATAAGTTACCTTGTTTAAACCTGACGGTACATTAGGCCATTTAAACTTCTAGCCCGAGTTTTCTACATAACACCACAATTTATATCCATTCATCAAATTAGCCTTAAAAATTCTAATATCAGCATGATTTAACTCCCTAAACGCTAGATTCACCACACCATTTACAGTAAACAAGGTCAGTCTTGTAACATATTTTTGACCTGGAATTATCGCGCTACTAAATCTTCCCGGGTACAAAAAGGATATCCTAAAATTTCAGACCTACACATAGTATGTCAACACATTTACAGATGAGAGAACTGCGTCAAGTTTACCGTATTCGGTACAGGAGTCGCGGCAAATGTATGTCTATATTATCTATTGTGTCTTTACTCCGCTTATGGCATTAAATATCACATAACAAATACATCAAACATTATATATCTTATACAGAATTTCAGCAAAGTCAATCTGATAATTAAGCATTCGAAATATTAATACCCTTATTGGTGGGACATTAACCCATAGAAGTTCTTAATAATGTTATTTATAAATAAAAACGTAATGATTTAAAAAACATTATTATATTATATATAGGAGAAAGAACTATTTTAGATATTTTATGTAATACTTATTACATTGAGAAGTAATCTGGATATATGATTTTTGAATTAAATCTCCAGTTTAGATAAGAAATACTTTTCTATATAAACATATCGTTTGTAGTGTTGTGCTAGGCTGCCTTACTGAACTTACTGATTTATTGCTTTAAGTACTCAAATATATGTTTTTAATAAAATTTCATACAAATTTAGTAAAAAGTTATTTTAAAATCTTGATAGTTTATTAAAAATTTATATAACAAAAGTATTAACAGTTAATAATAAATCATTTGTTCAAAGATAAAAAGATGGAACATGAGAGCAATGTATGAACTTTGCGATAATCGTATGAAATGCGAAGTGAGTAATTATCTAAATGTACGTGGTAAATAAAACATTAAATGTTTTTTAATAAATTTATACGTTATATTGTTTTAAGCTGAGTGGTTGCGGGGTGTTGTTGTGGATGGGGTGCATGTGTGGTGGGGGGGGAAATCGTTTGATGTGGTTTGCGAGTTGGAAGTTTTAAAACTGATGACCCATTTTTTTTTTTATACTTTATTCTCTTTCCTGAGGCGTCATTGTTTACAGTTAAATCTGTATGGGTGATCTTGATGTAAGTAAATTACTGTTGCTATATGGATAGATGTAAAAAATTAAATCTCGTTCATATGTGTGTTGAGGAAAGCGTTAAATAGTAAGTGTATCTCATGATAATAAATTGAGTTCAAGTTAATGTCGTATAAAATTCAATAGTAATGTGGTACGAAGTAGTAAGTGAGTTGTGTTGTATTATAATGTGCTGGCTTTGTGTGTTTGATGTTGTGTGGTTGGGATCCGAGAGTGTTAATACATTGTAAATAGTAATTACCTTCATGATAATGTTAAGTTTCTAGTATATGTGTGTATTAGTTTATAGTAAGTGTTTGTATAAGCGTATAAGGTGTAATCTTATACTCCATATGATGTTGATGTGGGCTAACAATAATAATAACAATATGCATGAGTAAATAAACACTAATATCCACTATAATAAATAAAAAAAATAGTAAAATACATAGAAAATAAATAATAATAATTAATAAAAATAAATAAGAAATTATAAAATAAATAAAAAGTATTAATACAAAAATAATAAAAACATAATGTTTAATAATATATTATGAGTTAAACAGTAAAGACATTATAAGTCTAACCGCCAGTAAAACAATGAGCTTAAAGCAGCCTAAAACATGAGTTTTTTTTTAAAACAGTAATAACAATAGTTTAACTAGACAGTAAAACCAGTTAAAACAAAGCATCACGTACACCCCCTACCTTAGTTAAGTATCCTTTTACTGCTCTTTAACTATGAGTATAAATTAATAATGAGTAAACCATTTAATTACGTAAAGGCAGAATAGTTTAAGCAGAAAGCAAAAGTTTAAAGCTAGAAAGCAGAAAAGTTAAAAGCAGTTAAAGCTAGTAAAACCCAACACTAGTCATCTCTACAACCCCCTGCTGTTGATGTAACACCTCCCTTAATCTGACTATATAGAATACTGTCTAACTGCAGTAATTTATTAAATAATGTGAGGTTTAAAGCACAAAAACATTATAATTAAAGGCATAAAACATGTAGTGTTTTAAAGCAGTTAAAACATTGAAAGCTAAAGCTAGTACAACTGAGCTGTTTAACAGCTATAAAACAGTTAAATCAAAGCATACTAATTCCCCCCTAGGTTTAGGTAAACCTCTATTGATTTACTATTTACTCATTTTATTTTTAAAGATATCAATGTTCTTTAATTAAAATTTCGACAATGGTCAGTAAGAATTTCTTAACATGCTCAATTGTTTAAAAATTTTAAATTAATAATATATAAGTACTAATAATAAATAAAAAGATGTCTGTAATGATTTACATTTTTTAGGTTCGCGAATATTTGTTTTTAATAAAATGTTTAAGTGCCTAAAATTTAGATGGCTAAAATTTGACCCATAGAAGACCAAAGGTTGGTCGTGGTTTATACGTTGTTATAAGTTTAAAGTAAGTGTTAAGTGACTATGTTAGTGTAAGTTTGTTCATATGAATGTGTGTATAAGTGTAACGGTGTGTGTGTGTATATATTTTTGTTGTGTGTGTTGGTACCTCCAGAAGCTAGGCATCTGACCTGCTGAGCTCAAGTGGTGGAGCTAGTGCAGGTGAAGGATAGGTTAGGAGTGGAGGTTTAAGCTAGGATTGGTTTAGTAGTGTAGGTTTAGGCTAGGTTTAGGTTTTTAATTAGAGTTGGGACTTAGGGGTTTAGTGTATGGTTACCTAAGTTAAGGTGAGTATGTTGACTGGTTATAGGTAGTATATGTACAAGACAGTAGTTAGCGTTGTTTAGTATAGAGGGTTATGGCAGATTTTTTATATGATGATATAGGCTTGTTATGCCTGGGATTAGGTTATTCCATGGACAATAGTCAAGGTAACCCGAGTATAATAATATTGTCTAATTGGCACAAAACGACTATATTAAATTATGTTTAATATAAATATATACTAATTACTATATATATATTACTTATAGATACGAATATATATATTAATTACTATAAATTAAATATCAGATAATATTATATAATAATATATTATATTTATATAATATATATATACATATATATTATATTTAAATTATATATAATTAATACTGTCTCTCTCTCTCTCTCTCTCTCTCTCTTCTCTCTCTCCTCTCTCATCTCTCTCTTCTCTCCTCTCTCTCTCTCTCTCCTCGCCTATCGCTCAGCTTTTGAGATCACGTGTTAGTTCGCTGGACGAAACCTAACACCAAAAAATAAAATATACAATAATATACGTTACGCAAAGAGTAAAATAACAGAAAATATTTCAAATAATTAATAATTGCGAGTAAAAATATATTCAAAAGAAAAATTTTTTTCAGAATTTTCAAAGGAAGCCAGATAGCATTTTATATAATTATTATAGTAATAATAAATATAATCTATATATCTTCCAGATTATATATATTATAATATATAATCATATTTTTAATTACTATATTAATATATTATATAATAATAAGCTATATACATATATATATATATATTCTATCACTTCTATCATTCTATATACTTATATATATTCAGTAGTGATAAATAATAAAAAATTTTTCGATGCACTTAAACTAACTTCGAGTAAATATATAGCTAACTATTACTGCATTTGGTCAGATACTATGCTTTAAATAATTTTCATTAAACTTAATTTAAAAGTAATATGTTTAAATTTCATTTTATTCTATTTCGATAAAATGGAAAGATTATCTCATCATTATACACTCACCGACTATGCGTTATCCCGAACACGTTTTGGAGTAACATAATCAACGCATGTCGTTTGGAAAAACTCCCTCGTAAATGTCTTCGCTTTATTCTAGATGCTCTTTTGCACCCTTAGATGAGTGAAGAGGAATACCTATCAGGAAGCTGTAAACAAGTTATAAGTACATTGCAACGCTGGGCCAGTAGATGAAACCAATATACCTTTACTATATTATTTAAAAAAACCCAAATAATTTACCTTGCATAAAAGCCGACCTTCATATAAGTTATATATTATATATTATATATATAAATAATATATTTATAAATATAATTTATAATAATATAATATTATACTATATACTAGTATTATATATATAGTTATTTTATATAATATATATAATATATATATGATATAAATATATCGTTGAATTATTATTATTTACATATAGTATTGTTCCCGAAATCAATTAAAAATATTTTATACGTATAATGTTTTAATAAAAAACTGAATGTTTCTAAAAATAAAATACTTGCATTGAACTCTCTATAGTGTGTTTGGCAAGTTAATAAAATAATAAATAATTACAACGTATGATAAGTTACATCCTTGATAGGCCCATGTGGTTTCTACCTAACTGGTTCTTTGTTTCTGCAGTTCTTTGTTTACTAAATTAATTCGTAAATGTGTTAGTTGAGTTTAAAAAACGGTATAGAAAAACGCGACAACGATGATGACTGCGACGATTAAAACCGACGAACCAGACGATGAATTTGGCTAGATTGCGAACTTGTGAAAAATCGCGACTCTTCATTGACGAATGAACTTTGCGAATCATTCCCGACGAAACGCGACGATTAAATTTATTGGGATTATACAAAATACGCAATATAAAATCTAAAAGATGGTCGACCGCAATGTCAACAAGGTTATGTCACTTTAAATAAAAAAAAAAAAAAAAATAAAAAAAAAATAATAAATAAAAAAAAAAATATAAAAAATAAAATCTAAATTAAAAAAAAAAATAAATAAATAAAAATATAAATAAATAAATCAAAAAATAAAAAAAAAAAAATAAAAAAACACCATAAGTAGCTTGAGTAAACAAATATCCACCTGATTAGCACCATTTACTCATCGCCTGCAGTGGTCACCCGACGAACGGATAGGACCCCCTTACTACTATACAGTTATTTATAATTTAAAAACCAATTAACACAAAAATATTATATTACTAAAACTATTTTAATTAGATAATAATTAGTGTTATTAACAAAATTTAGCAAATAATAATTAAAAAGGCAATTTGTGCCTTAAAAAAAATCAAAAAGTGTCAACAAAAAAATAAAAAAAAATCCACAAAAATATCATAATAATAAAAAAAAAAAAAAAAAAAAAAATTAAAAAATTCATTTTTTTTCTAAAAAAAAAAATCTTAAGAATATACAAGAAACTAACCCTGTGTTCTAAACTTTATCCTAATTGTATCCTTAGGCTATAATACAAGTAGTTCGGCTCATACTTCCAGAGCTAATGCTTACTTAAAGGATGCCTTTTACAAATACTTCCGACAGCTACTTCTTTTCTGTAATAATTTTACAAGTTACGTAGTAAGTTCATTACGTACCACTTTAATTTACAATATTTCATACCAATAAAAAAAACACAAGCAAACACGACAATAGTTATTTGGCTATAACAACACAGTTCAATAATTGGATTTTTTTTCGAATATGACTTCTGACAAAACGTCCGATTTCAAAGAAGATATATTACTAGTAAGGAACTATAATATATATAAAGAGGTATATATGAATATATATACAATAAATCTAGATTATCTTATAATAAAGATATATGATATATAAGAACATTAAATTGAGTAAATAGATGAAAAAATAATATATAGATAGATGAATTATATATGAGATTAGATAATAAGTATGAGGTTGTGCCGCTGGGAAAAAGTCGAAAAAGTATTTGGAAGGACAGAAGCAGGTCCGGCTGGAGATAATCGCAATGAATGTCGCAGTGAACGGTGGAGGACACCCCTACCCTGAGGAACTTGCAAATGGAAGAGCGCCTCGGTGCCCTGGTGCATTTTAGCAGCAGGGATGGTTGCGTAATGCGCCATGCAGCCCTATTAAGTGGAAGAGAGATAGAAGGGCTGAGAAAATAGTTGTTTTGTTGAGGAAAGTTGGGAAGAAAGGAGGAAACTGTAGGAAATGGGGGGAAGAAACGTGGACAATGAAAGAAAGGGTGACAAGTGATCTTTCATGTGGCATGAAGCGGAGAGGAAAATAGTTATAATATGAGGAAATAAAAAAAGAAGGAATGGCAAAGCAGGGAGAGAAAGAATTTTGGTTCCTATACGAATAGATGTAGGAAAAAAAAAATAAGGAAAAAGTAGAGGAAAGGGAAGAACAGGTGAAATACTGTGCAGGCAGTGGGGGAAAAAAAAAATAGAGGTTTGGTGGCTGGGTGGGTGGGTGATGAAAGTGAGATAAAGGGGGCAAACAAATGCGATGAAGAAGAAATCCAAGGAAGAGGAAGGATCAGTTTAAACAGTACACGGGCAAAATGAAGAAGAAGATAAAATAAGAATAAATAGAAGAATAAGAAAAAAGAAAAGAGTAAGAAAAAAGATAAGAAGAAAAAATAAGTAAAGAAGAAGAAGAAGAAAGAAGACATAAGAAGAATAAAAAATAAAGAAGGGAATAGGGGTGGGGGAATGGGATCAACCGGCCGAAGATGAGGATATTTACGGGAAAAGGGAAGAAAAGAAGGCGAAAGGGTGAAGGAAGAGGAAGAGCCCGGAAAGGAGGATTTATATTAAAGGAGTGTAGAGGGATACGTGAATGAAGGAGTAATCATATGTAGAGAGGGTATAGGATTATTGATGTTAGTCTCATCTAAACATAATGAGGAATGTAAATGAGATATACAGTGGGTAAGAGAACTCGCTCAGAAGAAAACGTTCCCGCGATCTCGCAGATGTCTTACAGCCTCACGATATGGTGCAATATAACAATGTGCGCGCCCGCACACACTGAGACACACGAACTTGCGTCCTTATCCACCCAAGGCTCCGCCCCGCGGTCAGTTTACCCGTGGAGATTTATCGCGAGAGGCGAGAGCAGTAGAATATATGTCCATCGAGAGGATCGAGGCGCACTCACTATGTGTGGGTCCAGAATGCACTCGTGTTAAGTAAAACACGAGGCATCTCAGAACCCAGGTTACAACAGAGAGTACACACGGCGACGCCCTGCATAGCCGCTCGGCGGTCCGCTGTCGCAGACGCACTGCTCGGCCCACTACCTGACATCCCGATAGAGGCATTTATTCATACAAGTAATACGAGGCTCTATCGCGCATCATCCAGTCAGCAGGGCAGTCGCGTATTACTCTAGTCGAGGGGTGGGCTGGCTGGGTCAGCACAAACACAAGCGTTACCTGGGCCCATTCGGGGAAGACACAGTGCGTGGGCCGGGCAGCAAGAGCTGTACAAGACCAGCATGGCCGCATCAGGGCTTAGGCTAGCATGACACAAGTGTAGTCGCGAAACAGGGAGTGTATGACAGACACAGGCGCGGTCGTCAGCAATTGATGCTTAATAGACACAAAGGCCGGGCAGCAGCGCTCAGACACAGGGGCCTTCATGTCAGTAGTCTCCTATACGAGGACACCAGCGAGGGCGCCAGAGCGTCAGAAGCGCCAACACCCAGCGTTGCAAGCCTTACGGGCTAAGAGGAAAAATTCGTGGAATGAACACTGCAGCAAAGAGGGGGGAAATGGTGGGGGAATATGGGGCTAAGGGGATCTGGCAGAAGGAACGATGGGCACCCCCTCCCCCGTAACACGAGGTTCTTGGCCCGCTTGCGACACGCCTGCAGTCGCCGTTCGATTCCACGCGGTGCGCCTCACAATCAGTGCAGAAGCAAAGTAGGCAAATCCAGTACCCGCCACTCCCCTTAAAACGAAAAGAAAAAGAAGCGATGGTGGTGGGAAGAGTAAAAGAACTAGCGGAGATAAAAACAAGAGTCAGGGAAGCGGTCACAGTCCCTATAGCTAGGCACGCCCCCCCTCCACCCACGACAATACTGCACCAAAGGGGAGCGGTCTATAGCGGACTGGTACGAGGTACGGTGGGAACAATGCAACCCGGAGTGCCGTCAGGCTCAAGTGCGGAAATAAAAGGTGATATAAGTGCAGGACAATCAAACATAAGAGAGCAGCTCCAAACCCGGCGTGTCAAGAAGTATATGTGAAAAAAAAAAAAATAAAAAAATAAAAAACAAAAAAAAAAAGGTAATATGACCGAAAGGAGGTGGAAGCGAAATAAAATGATGCACGGGGGAGAATGGGCGGCAACTTGACGAGAACCATAATTTAAGATAAGACCGGTACGGCATGGTAAAGTACTCCGAAAAGAATGTAAAAGAAGAGTATGGAGGAAATGAAAAAAGGCAGGGCAAAAACAGTGGAGAGGGAGTATGTTATGACTGGAGGATGAGGAAGGTAGGATGAGATCAATATCCATGAATGGCATGAGACGGAGGTGAAAGAGTAAGGATGAATGATAGTATAGTTAGATAAGAAAGGCGAGGATAAGGAGTGATGAGATATAATGTTGGGAAATGAGAGAGAGATCAGTGATGTAAGTATGAGAGTCAAGGAGGCGCGTGCAGGGAGAGGCATGATTAGGGAGTGATGAGGATGATATCATGAGTAATATTATGGACGGTATGATGCGTAGACTGGAGACTACTCGCGTCAGAGGATGTCAAGAAGAGGAGGGAAGAAGAACATATCTAGATGGAGTAAGGGAGTATATAGGATGATAGAAATAGGATGATGTAATTAGATGAGAGTTAGTAGTTATGATACTACGCATTAGCATGAGCAGAGCAATGATTTCAGAGATTTAGGAGAATAGGCAGTTATTATATAGTGAAGGAGTAGGAGAGTAAGGAAGAGAGGCTTGATAGATAAAAGTCCGTAAGTAGGCAAGAAGCTTGAGACAGAAATGGAGAGACAAACGAATAGAAGAAGAACAAAATGGCGAGCCAGGATAAAAAGAAAAACACAGAGACCGAAAAAAAAACACAAAAATTAAAGAACAGGTACCAAAGGTAAAGCAGGGGAAGGGCGCAGTCAGCAGGTATGTAAAGGTAGAAAGGATACTAGACAATCTGCGACTATGGAGGTAATATACTTAGAGCATACAAGAGGCACACATTCAGAACAAAGTAGATATGTGGAATATTGAGCCCGACAATATGAGATGATCGAGAAGTCCGTAGAAGTTGCATCTCTACGTTGCGAACACGCGATGTCTCTCGTAAACTCTGAATAAATTCTCAGCCTCATGAAACTTTTCGGGCATGGTCTGTTGTAAGAGCGACCCCAAAGAGAGAACAGATATATATATGATGAAAGACAAGGAAACCTACGTCAGAAAAATTTAAGTTTATTCCTCAACCGTGATGTCATTTTTTTATTGCTTTATTATTTGAATTATGATTATCTATATTTATAGTGTAGCGTACTAGGGTGCAATTGCTTTAACCCGTATTTTTTTGAATCTTGCACAAAAGAGAATTTAATTAGAGATAGATGAGATTAAGAATAAGTAACTAGATATAAGATAGAATAGTATATGAATATATTAATATGATAGATAGATTATAATATATAGTAGATATATAGTATAAGAAGAATGAGATGACTAATCATATATAAAAGAGATATAAGTGATGAATTATATATATATATATAATTATAGTATATTAATAGATATATTAATACATACTACGTTTTAAATTATATCATATACATATATATAAGATAGTATTAAAGATATAACTACTATAGTATAATATCATATATGTATAAGATAGATAAAAAAGGAAAAGGAAGGAAGGAAAAAGAAGAAGAAGCAATAAGAAGATACTGAATGAAGAAGAATATAGTAATAGATAAGGGACAGAATGAGTAAGTAAGGTACATGTAAATATGTAAGTTAATCAATTATGATAATTCAAATAAGAGATAAGAGAATAATTATAAATAATACAAAAGATAAATTAAATATTAAGAAAAAGAATAATATAGAGTATAAATATATTTAAGAATATTAATATAATAATGATATAGCAATAACACAAGTATATAATATATATATCATACATCCGCTTTTCGACTCCGGATATAAGAACAATAATATGCTCAAGCTCTGGGATAAGTTTAATGAAATAAGAATAGAAGAAGTATGAAGACAGAAGTAAGAAATAAGAGTAAATAGTATAGGATATGATGTATTATAATAGATTGAAATGGAATAAAGGTAGACCTTAATACACGTACCGGGAGGATAAATAAGGCAGAGAGTATGAGCTGATCTATTACTGTATATGACGCGGTCGTCTAAGTGAGGTAGATACAGCTGAGATATGGAACTGTGTCCGTATATTATATTATTATAAAAAAATATGTTAAAAAGTAAGAAGTAATAGAATAAGAATATTAAATAAGTTATATAATAATATATGGAAATAGTAATAAAAATGATAAGTACAAATAAGGTAAGAATAAAATTAAGTTAAAGGAATGAAAAGGAGGCTAACTTGATAGTATACCGGGATAGAGTATAGCGAATATTATAATATTTATATAGGACGTCAGATAAGAAAGTGAGTATACGATAGTTAAGTAATTATAGAGATACGGATGTATATAGTATTAATAGATATAATGGTTATAGAGATGTAATTTACCGGATAAGTGTGTTAATTACTATATTCATATAGTATAGATATGTGAAGAGTGAGATGGTTGATTATGAAGTATATAGTTAATGTAATATTTAATATGATTGAGCTGAGCAACTCGATCAATTCATCCATATAAATAGTGTTGCCGGGAAAGACATTCGAAGCTCTCACACCCTCCGCCGTTCTGGAGCAATCACTATAAACTGGTATTGATCCGGCGTGGAATGCGAAATGGGAATGAAATGCGGTCTTGAGGTGGGCAGGGCGTTGGGCGGATTTAGTAAGGGGATTACAATGGCAAGCATACCTTTGGGGATGGTGCAACCACAGTGCACAGTTGGCACTGGTGTGTAGGATATGAATACAAGCAAATGTATGCCTAGAAAATTGAAAATTGTGATAACAAATCATGCGAAAGGTCGGTGAGCAGGGCTTTGGGGTAATTCAAGTCATAAATGGGACTCTAGCTAAGAGCTTGGGGTCTGAAGGTGGAGAAACAGGGAACACATTAGATGTTCTTTAGCAGGGACAGGGGCTTCTAATCAAAATTATTACATATGATCATAGGTAATTTACTTTCATATATATTTAATATGGAATTGTTCGGTTAAATTAATAGTTTCATTAGGTAAACCATTTTGAGACTTATTAAAGTCCACAAAGATAAAAGTTCCAAAGATTCATCCATATGGTAACCAATCGTACTTTCGAGTCTTAAATTCAAGCAAGTAGGGTCCAAAGTGTCCATATATTGAAACATAAAACTCAAAATCTTTCCATCAATCATTTCAATTATAGAAAGTTCATTGGCAATAGACTCTTTACTAATTTTGAATAAAGATTTGGTTTTAATGCATTTTCATTTTTTAGTTTATTCAATTCTTTAAATCTATAGTAATTTTAATACTATTAGTATAATATAGGCCAATCCTGTACCAGGCAATGAATATTTTTGTACTTTTTTTTCTCCATACCTTATGACACCTTTGCAATATATTTATACTTAAGCGGGCTATGAATGCACGTGAGGCCTTTGATTTGAGTTCGATTTTTTTTAAAAAGCATTCTTATTACGCAATATTTTCCACGTCATAATTTTATCAAGTGAAATTCTTCTCAACGTAAGACATTATCTATTAAATACTTTAAGATACAATAATAAATAATATATAATAAATATAACTATAATAATATATAAGATAATTAATAATCAAAACCTATGAACGCGTTAGAATAGCTTTCGTCTATATTACCGCCCCACCTTACAGGTACAGAAATTTTAGAATTTGCTAATCGCGGAAAACTTTATTTTTTATTGATAACTGTGGCGGCACTTATCGCAAATATTTTAGAAAAAAATTATTTCCATTTAGGGGGGCATGAGCCGACGCGAGACCAAGCGGGGAATTAAGGTCCCCCCGTCCGTCCACCGGCGAGGCCGAGGACACCGACTCTGCCATTTGCGGATTTACCATATGGTATTCCTTTAGTGAAAAAAAAAAGGAATAATTACTTCCCTTATACACTTTGATACTTTAACTAAAAGTAAATACCCGGCCCCCTATAGGGTATTTTAAAATTTTTTTTTTAATATATTTCGATGAAAAAAAAAAAAAAAATTTAAAAACACCATAAATCCATTCCTTAGGAACTAAATGAACAACTTAGGTGCGGCCTTTCTCGAGGTTACATGAGGTCAGCGTTAGACACTCTGACCATACTATATTATACTATATATAGATATATATACTATATATATATATATATATAACAGACAAATATAATATATATATTATATAATTAATATATTTATATATATATATATTATAATATATTAATTAAGTATATTAATGTATAAATAACCTATATAATAAATTATAATATATATATATATCAGAGCTGGGCGGCGCACCGATTGCGCCTATGCGCCTGACTTGCGCCCATATGGGCCACTATCAGATTTTGTCAGGCGATAGCGCAACAATTTTTAAAAGGCGGACAAGCCAAAGGCGACACAGCCAATTCATCTGCGCCTATAGCGACGCCTAAATGAACAGGCAAGCAAAGCATTCTTTCTTCACCCTAAAGTAATAGCAACTTTAGAGCGTGGCAAAACTTGATCGATTCTAAAAACCAGTATAAAACTTAATTATACTATATATATATACTACTATAATATTATATATTATATATAGTATAGACTATATATCATTATATATATATTATATATTATATATATATATATATTAGTACTATATACTACTACGCTAATATAGATCTCTATGCTACATATTATAACTAGTTCTTAGTATTACCTTACCTACAAATAAGAATTGGCAGCTATATGGCTCGGCAAAATGTTTCTAACTTTCACTGCTTTCCGTTGCTGAACCTGCCGGGGAACAACAATGGACCACAAGGACTCGGATGGAGGAAGAGCGTGATAGATATTAGTGTACAGTGTTTTTAATTACAGAAATTAAGATAAATGTGCTTTCTTCCTTATAAGAGCCATGCCTTTATTATCTGTAGCTGAAAGTTGTCTGTGCAAATAAATTATAGCAGAACCAGCCACGAGCCCGGTCGAATAAAGTTTCAGGCGCAGAAGCGCATAGGCGGCCAAAAGTGGCGACATAGCCTAGTGTGACAAAACATATATTCAGGCGATCCTAGCGCTAGGGTCGCCACTAGGTCCGGGGCATAGGCGCATAGCGCAGCCACACTTCAAAAAAATTATAGATTGACTTCAGTACGTTAATTATAATCTCTAGCCAACATTTTAGACGCTTTATGTTCAAATACTTGCTTTAGTTGCCTCTGCTTATCTACAGAAATTGCCATATTATATATAATATATATATATATATATATATATACTATATATAATATATATATAATATCCCTACTAAGGATATATATATAATTATATATACTAATATATAGTCATATATATATATAACTACTACTATACTATATATATATATAATATTTATACTATATAGTATATGACTTATATATATCATATACTAGTATATATACTATATATATATATATATTATATATATATATATATAATATTATATTATAATATATATAATATATATATAGTATATATATATATAGTATATTATATATATATAAGTATATATATATATATATATATAGTATATAATACTATATATCATATAATATAATATATATATTATATTATATATATATAATATATATACTCTATTTATGATATATATATATAATATATATATTTACTATATATATAGTTAATAATTATAATTTATAAATTATATATATATATATTATATTATATAGATGATTTCTGCTATTAATAAAGGTAAAAGATTAGCCCATTAATTAACCAGAAATGACACCAATACAAAAATTTGAAGTGACATGGCTAAAGTCACCAATCGACAACCTTATATTATTAAGCAGCTTCACAACCTCTAAAATATTTAGAAAAAAAACAAAGATAAAAAAAGTTCAATTCTATCGTAAACTAACAAACTTCATATCTACTTAACTTCTATATATAGTTGTAGAGCTATTGATGAAAACTAACTAAACTGTAACAACTTTACCTCTAACGTACTACTATAATGTAATTTAGTCTTCTAATTTACTTAATTTCACTCAATTGTTTAAAGAAAAAAAACAAATAAACAAAAAAAACACGCACTGTAGGCAACAAGAGATCTTTCAAGATTTTATTCGATTATGTAGATTTTAAAAAAGAAAATTGCTTGAGCGTAACTGGAGGGATAACACATGAGCTATAATAATAATGAATATATATTATATAAATATATTTATATATATATATTTAATATTAGTATATAAATTACTATATATACTATATATATATATATACTAATATATATATAATACTTATATTATATATTATAATATATATAATATATATAATATATATTACTTATATATACTTATACTATATATATATACTATATACTATATATATATATTCGTATATATTTATTTTATATAATATAAATATACTATATATACTTTAGTATTCATCAGATCTCAAAGTTTGCAGTTAATTTTAAAATGATTGTGATATATTAAACAAAAGAACAAATATGAAAAAGTTATTATAACGATAAGATGAATAGTACGATTAAACTAAGCTATACCTATTATGAGATCTTATTGATCCAACAATAAGCAAATAAAAGTAAGTTCGAAGTAGTTAAATAAAGAGAGCTTTTCTCTATAAAATTAATCTTCTAACTTTAACTCAGGTATTTTCTAAGTGTGGCATGCTAGCAAGTCTTCGATACTAGAATGTCTATATTTCCGTAACCTATTCGAGCTATTCGTCAGAGGAAAATATTACTAATTATTACTTTGCTAGAGACCCCATTCTATTATAAAACAATAGAATAATGTTTAGGACGGTGTAAATGATACAAGAATTTCGTTAGAGACAGAAAATCTGATAGTGGTTTCTTACAAGTACATCGCATTCATTATATATACTATATATATATACTGTATATACTTTATAGATAATAATATATTATATATATATATAGTATATTAATATATATTAATTACTATATAAGTAGCTAAATAATTCTGCTGTAATATACAACAATTTTAAATTTATTTTAAACCGACTGAGTTTGAATCACTACAAACACACCCATTTTCAAGCGAAATGCATAATACATACAACAAATAAACAGTTAAAATGTCATAATAATAATAGGAGTTGCTTGCTCAGTTTCGTAATAAAACTAAAAAATATTAATAAAATAGTTAGAAGAGTCAACCAAAGAATAAAATCTCGACTTCACTTAAGGAGTTTAATTATTAATTGTAGGATTCTCATTTAGGGGCTTCATGTTCCAAACTATAATAAGATTCCAAAAACTTCCAAAATGTCTTCAGCAGTTTCCAGGGCGTCTAAAATTTATTGAAATTTTGATCCGGATATATGATGATGAAACCTTGGAAGACATGAGTTATAATGACCGAAAACAGGGCATGGATGATAGACTCCTCTAAAGTTCTACTTGAGATACCCTTGTTTCAGCAATTCGTGCTGGAGAGACAGTCTAATGGTCGTTCCTATATAGAAAGCAATCACAGCTATCACAATGAATACTATTATAAATAAAACAATGAGAACGACAAAGATAACGAGGATTTTCTTTAATTTAAAGAATTTACCATGCCTAATTATCATTGACGAAATTTTAATTTAAACGTAAAAACTGTGGAAAGATTGCTATACAAATACAATTAGTTTTCCTTCTATTAATTTCGTAACTATTTCTTCCTAAAAACGTTAATCCTTCACTTATAAAGAATCTTTTTATTAGCAGAATTTATAGGTGGAGAAGGTTGAGCGCTGACGGCATAGTGTTTTGTAAATAATTTGTCAATATTCTATCAGTATCAGTGTTCAAATTTGTTCCTTAATAAGTCAAGTCATTGCTAAGATTTAAAGTCATGAATGAAAGAAATTTTTTTATCCTCTAATATATAGATATAATATATATACTATATATATATATATTAATATATAATATTATTATATATATTATATATATATATATACAATATATATATATATATATATATATATATATATAAATAATATATATATATAGTATATATATATATATTGATATAAATATATGCAAAAGGGTCGAATATTTCAAGAAAAAAATAGATATATATATATATACTAATATACTTTATATATATATATAATATATTATACTATAATATAGATATATATTATAATATATATAATTCTATAATATATATACTATATATTTTATGAATATGCAAAGCTTGGGCGGCGGCCTCCAGTAAAAAATTAGATTATAGGTTGTATAATATATATATATATATTATATATTTTTATTAAAACTATTAATTTAGCTATAGATATTTTTAATAATCTGTTAAAAACTCTATGATATTATTTAATTATATAATATATATATGCAAAAAGTGGGCGGGGCCTCTGATGATAAAAACTATTGGACCCAAGCCACTGTTCGATATTTGATTAAATAGGAGGTGGGAGAATATCTGAGCCAGTGTACATTGATTAATATATATATTATATATTATATATATATATATATATATATATATATATATAGTATACTACGTATTATCATATATTATATATTATATATATATATATCATATATATATTATATAATATATATATTATATATATAATAAGTTTATAAAGCTGACATCATTTAACTAAAGAACGGCAGCACCCTACTGTAAATAAAATGACGGAAATGTATCATTATTCTCGAAAATATTTTCCCAGAAGAATTTAGGTTAAACCTGAAATTTAAAGGGGCTCGAGCTGACTGGGGCAGAGGAGAGCACGAAAGATCACCGACACTGCCATCTTTGCGGCCTTTCCTATGGTTATTCCTTATGTTTAAAAATAATACCCCAAAAGATGTTAAAAGGGAAAGTACAAATTATCTTTTTCTTTACACTAAAGGAATACCATAGTAACCTCGCAAACGATGGCAGGAGTCGGAGGTCTCTCGCCTACCGGGCGACGGGCAACTTCGATCCCCCTCCTGTCCCCCGTCGGCTCGGAGCCCCTAAAAAGGGATAATTAATTTTTTTTAAAAGAGAGAGAGACGAGAGAGACGCGAGAGAGAGAGAGAGACGAGAGAGAAGAGAGAGAATGAGAGAAGAGCAGAGAGAGAGAGAAGAGAGAGCGAGAGGAGGAAAACAATATTTCACATTGCACTTTTCACAATTTTCTTTAAGCATCAACTTAATAACTTGACACATTTAATAACTGCAAAAAACAGGTTAAAGAACCGTAATATAAAAACACAAGATTAGAAATTTTTTAGCAAATTATTTCGCGATTTCACGGGAATTCATCTGGTGAAACGAACTGTTAGTACTCAGCATGTCTCGTATCTTTTTACTTGCTATTTCACTAATTCCAAACATTAAGAATCGTCAACCTTACGTCTATCAGGAACAGTACAACTTGTAACAACATTTGACCTAGATAATATATATATATGATATTAATATACTATATAATATATTTATATATTATTATATACATATTATATATATATAATATATATATATAATTATATAGGCAATACTAAATCTATTTCGAAATGCAATGATATCGAAATATCTCCGAACCCTTTGCGAACCCTACAGTGTTTTGTTAGCGCAGCGCAACAGGATTGTAGGACTTTTAGAAAACATGTCTGTGTCCTATAATTTATTTAGTCTAAAGGATTCATTAAAAAATGAATTAGAAGCTGCTAATTAAATAATTAAAAAGATGAAAAATGAAATAAATTGATATGAGTTAATAAGTTAATTGTTAAATATATTGTGTCAAATTAATAATACAAACTAGATAGATAAATTGAAAAATAAACAATAGTGTATAACAAAAAATTTCAGGTCGAGAACTCTGTCATGGCTTCCCACACTTAGTGCTTCCTGCAGTTGTGACTGTTTAGCATAAACCACCAATAGAAACGATCCCGACGAAGTTCTCCACAAGCTTGCTTATTCCTCCTACTCTAATTTCATCATAGGTTAATTGTCCACTATGTTAATTCCATATTCCATATTCTCTTCTTCGATTCCATACTTTATAAGTTGCTCGAGACACGAGGGACAAGAGACGGACTACCACAAGTCACCCCCCGTCAGTACTACACCCCAGTTGAGGCGAGAGACCCCTACACCTTCTTTACAAATTCTCTTAGCTATATTAATCTTGCGAGTCATTCCTTTAAGTTTAAAATTAAAAACAGAAAAATACAGCGCTTGCCTATATAAACCAATCCGGCGCTATCGACCTGATCCTCTCACTACGACTATTCCTATTTGCCTGGAAAAGATTCAGGCAACAAAAAATAAATATAGCTCGATTTACAGGCGTTTTTTCACCAGACCGCTAATCGCATTAACTTCTTTAAAGGAGAACGTTCCTTATATATATATATTATAATATATATATATATTATATATAATTATATGATATATATATATATATTATATTTATATATATTAATATATATATTATTTATTATATATATATATATATAATACTATGTGAAGTGTAAGACAACTCGATGATCATCCAATATCTCAACAAATCATACAATAGCTACAGCAAAAAGGAAACATTTTTGGAAATCCTTGTAAAATGTTAGTTAGGAAATTCAAGGTTAAAATAATAATAATAATAATAAACACAAAGACAATATTAGCTATTTTTTTTTTTGGCGGGGTGCTATTAAAAAATTATTGAAAGGTATTAAAAATAATGAAAGGGGGCTACGAGCCGACGGGAACACAGGGGGGGGCTTTTTCCAATCGTAGGGGGAGAGGGCGAGGAACCCCCGGAACCCAAATACCAAAGAGCGGAGTCAACGGAGCCCTCCCGGAGGGGATTAGTCCTACCCTAGTTCACCGGAAGCGCGAGAGACCCCGACTCCTGCCATCGGTGGGGGATTTTCCCTTGGGAATTCCTTTAGTGTATTAAAATAAAAGAAGCAAATTTCACATAGAATCAGTCTATTTATTTTAGCTATAGATTTTTATCATCTTCCGTTTACTACTTTTTATCATATACATATAATATTAACAATATTCTTTTTTTTTTTTTTTTTTTTTTTTACATTGTCCTATTCTAAAATTTTACCAGATTCCAAAATGTATTTCCTTTTCGCTGTACTATTGTAGTTTTTGAAGATTATATTTATTTTTTTTTTATTTCTTTTCTATTGTATTTTTTTTTTTACATTTCCCTTTCCGCACTAAAATTGGACCAGCATTTCCAGCAATGTATCTTCCTTTCCATGTAGTATCTGTACTTTTGAATATGAGTGTGGCTTTAAACAAATTCTACCTAATAGCTTTACAAACTTTAGTTACACAAGTCAAAATTTAAAAGAAATAAATTGCCATAGCCTAATCATTTTTGTTTCCATAAGCTGAAAAAAAAAATATATATCAATTCTTGTTTACTTTTTTTCATCATATATTTTAATTTTTTTTCCCAAAATGATTGTATATTTCCAAAATGATTAGTATCGTTTTCGTAGCGCAACCTTCTCAGACATCTTACATATTTATAATACATATATATATATATATAATTATATATATATAATATATATGATAATATATATTTGATTACTCAATATATATATATATATATATATATAATATATGACTATATTAGGTATATAATAGATATATATTTCAGTACTACAGCTCTCCGCTATTGGTTAATTTGTATTGATTTTTAGTTTCGTCCTAGAGGTTATTTTTTATTCGAAAGTTTTTTTTTGCAATTTTTAATTAATGAAAACACATTATTCAAAATAGACATAAATTACAGCACTAAAAGAAAGACCTGGACGCAAGAAATCAAAACAATAAAAACGTTTTCATAAATATAAATACCCTGAAAATTTGATATATAAATCACTACGAAAAGCAAAAAATAAATACTACAACCCTACCGCCGAAGCCAACAGACTGATACTCTTGTGTATATAACAATTGCTCACATACCACTTCATCCAATGCGCTCAGGATAAATGGAAAGGACAATTTCGTGTTAAGTGGATTTATGTGAAAGATGTTCCAAATAATCCATTGCGCCATATTCGGCTTGAGAATAATGAAAATAAACCTGTAACAAACTCGCGCGACACTCAGGAAGTACCTTATGAAAAAGGAAAAATGGTAAGTTTTGTAATAGATTTTTTCTCCCAAATGTATGGAGTGAATTTATACTTTTGATGAATTAATATTTGTTTGCTAAGTATGATTTTTCCCTGTTTTAAATTATTAATTGGAAAGTATTATTTTCATATAAGGCTATAAAAAATTTAAAATGTAAATATTTCTGGTTAAGTTACATTTTATTTGAATATATTGAAAATATTGTAAAATTTAAAATTTTGCAACAGAAAATCGTATTATCATATTAGGATCTTTTTCACACCAGAAAGAAAAGAAATACAAATAGTATTGTTAACATTATTATTTTTATTGTTCGCCCAACTATATATATATTTAATATAATGTTATAATTTAAAATTTTGCAACAAAAATGTATTAGTCATATCTGTCTTTTACAATAATATATATATATATATATATATATATATATATATATATATATATATATATATATATATTATATATAAATATATTATATATAGGCAATTTGTAGGAAACTGGCCTGTTAGATAACGAGTTAAAAAGTTTGCTGTTTTTTAATTCGCGTCTCTCTCTCTCTCTTCTCTCTCGCTATATATATTTATATGCAATCAGACGATATTTTATCATCTAAATTAAGTTAGATTAGGGAATGCTCAGCCTTTACGACTTCCATATCCATAGATGACCTCCTAAATGATAAATGCACATCACAGACAACATCATCCCTCATTATAGAGTCTTTTTCAATCATACTATAGTTAGTGTTATATTCCAATTACATGCTATATTTCTGATTCTTACTTGATATTATTTCGCTAACAGCCACCTTCTAAACTCTAAACCATCCGTAAAGTCTGCAATCTATACTCCTCCTACACTAATACAACACCTCACTGACCTTAACCTACACACACACCCTATCTTATGCCCACCCAACCCATATAATAATATATATATATAATATATATATATATATTTATATATAAATATATAATTTAATTATGTATAATATATATATAGAACTCTCCTTTAAAGGCTAGTAACCCGACTAGTTATCGAAGAACAATGAATCGATTTTTTTTCGATTATTTCAAGGCAAAGTGCAACAAGGTGCCAATGAGTTTTTTTTTTTTTTATTCCTTACTAAAGGAACTACCAGATTAAATAGCACAAATTTAAGAAGTCAGGATTCTTCGCCTCAGCGTGGGGCACGACGGAGGACTTCGTCCCCTCTATCCCTCCCTCGGACTCGAGCCCCTTACTTATTATATATAAAAAAAAAATAAAAAAAAAATATAAAATTAACATGATAAAAACAAAGCAACTTGTGGAAACTATCGCGATCTTTCTATTGGAGTTTTAGCTACACGTGACACTGCTGGCTGCATGAGCAGAGTTGCGCGATTGTCGATATTATCGAAATTTTTGTAACTACCTTTAAGGGAAGAAGTGCCTATATATATATATATATAATCATCATAATATATATATATATATATATATATTATATATATATATTATAATTATATTATATATATATATATATATATACTATAATATATATACTATTATGAATAACTATGTTGAGTTTCAGGAGCAAAAATCAAATAATTAAGTATTCTTTTTAATAATTTTAGGCGTAAATACATTAATTTTGCGGTAACCTAACCTAAACTAACTAACCTAAATCTTCACTACTAACATAACCAAACTTAACCCCAATTAACCTAACGCTAATATTACGGAATATAATACTATAATACTATAATATACTATTATACTATATATTATATCTTAAAATATTATATATATATATATTATATATATTAATATATATATGATTATTATATATATAATATATATATAAATATATATATATATATATATATCAAGTGTCTAAACTGACATCATTTAACTACGACGAACGGCAAAGACTACAAGTAACACCCAAATATCCGTTTTTTTTTTTTTCATTATTCGTCGAATTTAAAAAAAAAATTATTAGCCCCTTTAGGGGCTCGAGCCGAGCGGGACGACCAGCAGGGGGACATAAGTCACCCCCTCTTCCACCGAGAGGCGAGAGACCCTGATTCCTGCCATCTTTGCGGTTACCCCATGGTATTCCTTTAGTTAAAATAATACCAAAGTGAAAAGGGAAGTTATCCTTCTTTTAACTAAAGGAATAACATAGGGTAACCGCAAAAAATGGCAGGAGTCAGGAGGTCTCTGCCGTCGGGACGACGGGGGGACTTCGACCCCCCCTCTGTCCCCCGTTCGCTCGAGCCCCCTAACATGGGAAATAATTGATTTTTTTAAATACAGTAGTGTATGTATTGTCATTTAAGAAAAAAAAAAAAAAAAAAAAAAAAAAAAAATTATATCCACAATATAGTCCCAATTATACATGTTACTTTGACCCGTATGACCAAACCTTGTGATCATTTGAAGACTTTTTGTTATCAAAAAAAAAAAAAAAAAATTCTATAAAGTAAACTTTAGAACTAAAATAAATTGAAATGATGATTAAAATAAAATATTAATATATTATGTTTATTATTATAATTCTTATTATTATTATATTATATATTATCTATCTTATTATTCATATTATTATTCATTATTATTATTATTTATAAAATATTAAAATTAGTGAAGCAAAAATGCGTAATACAAATGCCCAATTTTACAAAAAAATCGAACTCAAACTTGCAAATTATTTCGTACGATTTCACGGGAACTTCGCCAAATTAAAAACTCGTCAAACTTATGTCTTTAGCAACAGTACAGCTTGTACATTGCCATATAATATATATTATATATATATATATATATATTATTAATATATATATATATATTCTATATATAAGATATATTAATATATATATATATATACCTACTATATATATAATATATACTATATATATATATATATAATTTATATAATATAATATTGCGAAACAATGAAAAAAATAATAATTTACTCTTAAACCATTTTTGGGGTCATGCAAATTTTCTACGAACACAGTTTTAAGGTGAGGGAATTTTTACGACGATGAGGTTAAAATCAAAAAATCTAAGACTATTAAAGATTTGCGTTCTTTCATTGTTGTACGAAAAAAGAAGAATTAATATTAATTTTAGGCACCGGTGTTGCTGGGAGCCCGCGATAGCCCGCGGGTGGTCTGCAATAAATTCGCAACATCGTTTATGCCACCCTACGGTATTTGTTAATTAAAAAAAAATGTCATGGCGTCTACATTTATTCTACAAAATTCACGTACATACATCAGATTTAAACTGACATAAATTGCCCAAGCTTATTCATTTTTATAAGCTTAAGTGTGAAGCCCAAAAAATATATGGCAATTTCTTTTTATTTTTTTTGTTCATATTAATTAAATTACATTTGAAAATTCAGCATTTACAAAGAAAGTTTGTGTGTTCTTCGATTTCAAAAATTTTTCTCTTTTAATTTCTTTCATTTGAAAAATACCACGCCGATTAATTTTGTTCGTAGAAAATTTGCATGATCCCATTCATGAAACAGTTTCCAAAAACAATACTCACAACAGTTCAGTGAGATCCTTTATCTTGCCCTACCACTTAAAGCTCTTCAAACCGTAGTCTTATTTTCGAAAGGCAGCATTTCAAGTATGATCTTCCTGTAGTCTGTTTCTTATTTTAGTTTTCATGACATAAAATGTCGAAAAGCCGGCTTTATATAGTAGATAGTCGAAAACGGAAGTAGCGCTCCCATAATTTCGCTAACTAGAATGGGCTTTTCTTCTTTCAATTTTATCCAAGAGGAACACAGAGTTTGTTTTGGAAACTGTGACGTAAAGCCTCGTCACTTTGGAGTTCAATGAGCTCCTGCTGGAGACCTACAATCTTCGGAAATTATTGAAGCAAGTCTTCAACTTCAAAGTCGAATAAATTGCGCACCCAACTATACTTGACTATATCTTCTGGAATGTAGCGATCAAATTCAATATTTAATTTCTGAAGACGCTCAATTATACATTTTTATCCTCTGCTAACAGTGTTTTCGTCCTCCAGAAGCAGGTTTAATATCGGGAAAGAAGCTACTTTATTTTGCTCTATTTTGTTTTTCAACAGTTTCAACTTTCCATTGCATGCTGTTAATTTCTTTGCTAAGTTAATAACAGTTTGATCACGACCCTGCATTGAGGTATTTAACTTAAGTTACGCAAATATATATGAATGACAGGCTAATTTCAATATCCAAGTTTTGTTGGAAAACCGGGAAGTCAAAGGATGAATTTTTTCAGACAAGAATATTTCACTCTCTTTGCGTAGGATTACAGCTCTTTGAAGAACATTTCCTAGAGACAACCATCGAACCTCAGAATGATACAACAAGTGGATGTGAGTAGTAGGGCTACCATATTGCAGCACCAAATATATTATATTATATAATATATATATATATATAATATATATATATATATATATATATATATTATATAATATTATATATATATATTATATAATATATACTGAAAATACAAACCCCTTCGAAGAAGGGGTGCGCCAGACGATTGCGTAGCAACCGTCGTACGTGTCCTTCCTTAGTTTTGGCGCCCCTTTGGCCCCCCTTTAGGGGGGTTTAGCCCCCTTTTTGATGTTTTATGGCCTTAGATATTTCAGTCCTTTGATACGGTATCAATGTCTGAAATTGACCTTTCATAAAAGTTTGTGAGGGATTAAGTGAGAAAAATTTTTTTCGAAGTTTTTTTTTCGTGTTGGTACTGACGCTTACCTTGCGTAGTAACTGTCCTAACTTGAGTCATGTAGATACCTTCCTAACTTGAGCTCTGTATGTACCTGTCCTGACTTGATCATTTTATTCCATCCAACACTCACACCTAACCTACGACACCCGCTAGGTTTACTTATACACACACGCACACCCCTAGGCTACTTATACAATACACACACACGCACGCACACCCGCTAGGCTACCTATACACACAATTACACCCACCCATAGACACTTACGCTCACACACTACACACACGCATAGACACTACACACATTACCTAAACACAGACACCCGCCCCATATACAAACACCCACCCATCACCAAACCCCCGCCATAAGATACATAGACATCCCACGCCTATGATACATACCCCCCTAGCTCACAACCTTACACGCTACACACACTATGACACTTATACCAGTAAATCAATAGAGACATACACTATGACACTTATAACCACTTACACTCGCCATAGACACTTACACTTCACCCCTATACCTTACAGCCAACCACACACCACACACACTCGATTAACTCAACTTTATGGCTCGCTTTGAGGCTCAACTTTGATGGCTCAACTTTGGATGGCTCAACTTGATAGGCTCCAGCATTATTGAGGCTCAAACTTTGACTGCACCTATAATGATGGGCTCAGCATTATTACATGGCACTATATTGAATGGTTCAACTATGTTTGATACCTATAATTGTGGTTCAGCTTTTGAAGTGACTCAGATTTATTGATGTTCAAACATTTTGATGGTTCCCAATCACGTAAGAGCGTGTCTAGGAGTGTCCTATGAGTGTATCTATGAGTACCAGATTTGAGTTGCCAGATGAAGTGCCAATGAGTACAAGCTGATGCACATAGTGCCAAGTGAAGTGCCACATAGTGACAAGTAGTTCCTATGATAGTGCCACCTGAGTGCCACTTTTTTCAAGCCTTTTCTAGCCTCCCGCTGAGCCTAGAATAGCCTAAGTATTCTGTGTTCTACCCTTAGGTATTAATAAGGTTATGAGAATCGATGGTGTATATATAAGGCATAGGGATTGCGTCCTAGTATGAGTTATCTTTTTCTAGCCTACCCTGCCCTACGTCATAGAACAGCCCTAATCATTGGTGTCTACCCCTATGTTATAAGGTAAATGGAATCAATTGGTGTGTATTATAAGTTGCTAGGATGCTTCCTTTTTCCAGCACTTCTACCAGGACATAATAATTAATTCTCCAGATTTATAGTAGATCATGCCAGACCGCATGACAGACCGCAGGGGCACCCTGCCGCGAATCCGCCGCGTGCGCCCGCCCGCAGGGGCAATATTTCCGCGTAACCGCCGCGTGCGCCGCCAGGCTCAATAATTTCCGGCGTAACCGCGTACGTTGCGCCGAGGCGCAATATTTCCGGCGTAACTCGCCGACGTGCGCCCGCAGGCTCAATATTTCCGCGCGAAAGATAAATATTTCATAGTTGTAATATCAATGTAAACTATTCAAAGAATTTCTTTTCAAATATACTATGAGTCAGCCATTTTTATTTCATACATAAACATTTTTTATTAAAAACATATACTTTACAGACCTTAAAGCAGTAAAACAGTAAATCAATAGCTAAATTGCCTAGCAACAGAGGGATTAGTAAGGCTTTGTTTTACTGCTTAACTGCTTTACTGCTTTACATCATTTATTATTTATTAACTGTTTTCTTTTATTATTTCTTTGAAAATTAATTTTTTTATCTTATAAATTTTTAAAAATTGTATGTAAGAAGAAAAACCCAGAATGTCTGTTATATAAACAATTTATTTTACTACAATTGTACGAAATTTTATTACAAACATACTTTACAGGCCTTAAAGCGTAGTAAAACAGTAAATCCAATATGCGCTGTTGCTAGGCAAACAAAGCGGATTAGTAGGGATCTTAGTAGGGATTACGGGGATTAGTTATTATCTGCTTTACGACTTCTACTGCTCTTTACATCATTATCTTTAATATATATGAGGACTTTTATTAAAAACATTTTGTTTTTTTAATTAATCAATTTACATTTATATTATTCAGCCTACTGTTAACTAAAATTATTTAAAATTTTTTTAAACATATGTTGATTTGATTATTTTAATTATTATTAATATTATTTTATTATATGATTATAATTATTATTATTATATTATTATATTTTCGATCAATATTATTTATATAATTTGTATTATATTAACATTTTATTAATGATTATTTTTAATTATTATTATTATTTTTATTCTCATTTCTTATTAATATTGTCTCTTATTCATTTTTATTTATTATTTTTTATTATTATTTTTATTTATTTTTATTATTATTTTATTTTTAAAAATTGTAATGTAAGAAGAAAAACCTAGAGTGCCTGTTATATAATTCATTTTATTTACTAATATTGTACGAAATTTTATAAAAAAACATATTTTACAGACCTTAAAAACAGTTAAAACAGTAAGATCAATAGCGGAGTTTGCTAGCAACAGAAGGAATTAGTAGCCTTTTTTTACTGCCTTTACGTCATATTTTTATCTATATAATGGAGACTAAGTTATTAAAAAACATTTTATGTTTTCTAATCATTTACATTATATAAATTACCCACTGTTAACTAAAATTATTTGAAAAGTTTTTTAACTAACGCGGATTTGTTTATTATTTATTATTATTCATTATTATTATTATTATTTATTAATATATAAATTATTATTATTATTATTATTATTATTATTATTATTGATTTATTTTACCTCCGGTCATTGTTATTCATGCTTTATTATCTATGTACATTGACATTCCAACACGAAAAAACACAACACACACACACACACAAACACACACACACACACACACACACACGCAACACACACACACACACACGCACGCACGCACGGCACCACCCGCACACACATACACACACACAGTCACACACACAATGTTCATTAAAATATACACTGTTAAAACATATCAAATAAGTTCTTTTGTGATGAACATAAACTATAATTATTAAAACATTATGTTTTAATTAAACACGTACTTATATTACTCATCCAATTATAACTAAAATTATTTCAAAGTTCCTTAAAATCCTTCCAAAAAAATCATCTTCTTTCCTCTATCTTTATTATTGTTATTAACTGTTAATACTTTTCGTTTATAAAATTTATAACTATCAAGATTTTGAAATAATTTTTACTTAAATTTTATGAAATTTTATTAAAAGTGATATATTTATACGTAGCCCTAAGGCATAAATCTGTAAATCAGTAAGGCAAGCCCCTAGCAGCCCTCAACACCAAGCTATACCACGATTGTGTCTTATTGACTTACTGTCTTTACATCATTCTTGAGCCATGTACATAAGTATGAAAATAGCAAAAAAAGTTCTTTAACATCACATGTATTTTATTAAAATCGATTTTAGGTTTTTATTTAAAATAACAATATCGTTATCACTTATATTTTTCATTCAATGTTAACTAAAATTTTCAAAGTTTTTTAAAACTTCATTAAATTTATTAATTATTAAATTATTATAATATTATTGTAATTAGCAGCTAGTGGTACATTGACAATCCAACACGAAAAAAAACACACACACGCCGCGGCTCTTTACAGATACGAAACTGACCTCTTTCTATAAAAATTGTGTTGAAATAACTACTTTAGCGCCTAAATTTTAGGTCTAAATTTAGGATATGGCTTTTTATACCACGTCCGCTTTAAACTCTAATGCCAGGTCAAAAGTAATTCCGTTATAGAAAAGAATCGAGAAATCAATGTTATTATTTTTAAAAAATATTTACAAACTGAACATGCTGGATCGGTAAGATCCTTTAAACAGGTTAGAAGGAATTGCTTTCCTTCTTGTGAGTGGACGGATTAATCCTTATCTCTATATGACTCCGCATGTGATTGGTCGAGAATTATATCGCTTTTGCCTTTTAGTATGTAAAAAACATGTTATTTTCATATCCTCGAGCCTTACCTTGATTGGATGAAAATGCTATAATCTTAGAGGTGTTTATTATCTTTTAGACTCAAACTCATTTTAAAATCATACCGCGTTTGGCTGTTACCGGTGCCACAAGTTCTCTGATTTGTAATACAAGTGTTCTATTTTCACTAAGTGAATATCATGATTCACCTTAACAGTTATACCCAATAAAAGACATTGTCCAGTGGGAAATCAAGACCCGGGAGTAGGGTTTCATTCTTATATAAAAGAAAACCCAAATTTGAATTTTTTACGTGCCTGCTGCCCATTCGTACAGTTTAGCACCAAGCGTATTTCATGAGACAGAATGAATTACTTGTGTATATGTAACACACTGAAGAGGCTACAGATATTACTCTTAAAACCAAGTTCAAGCTTTAAACTGGTCCAAAACAGTTATTAGCCAGAGCGAAGAAAACCCAACGATAAGAAAAACTTTACTCTAGCATTTATATAAACATCAAAACAAATCAGGTTGGAGTTAACTTATGAGGAGAAGAAATAATGAAACAGCCGTATTTGAACCTAACATCACATGAATTAATTTCAAGGCTAACGCAGTGAAATATATGTCGAGGTTCGTAGGGAGTGTTAATGCAGATGAAGAAGGCATATGTGTTATCTAATTACGTGACCCCGTAATTCATTACATGTTATACCGAGAATACTACGCATTTAAGAAAGCCCTGATCGATGATCCTCGATCATTTCATCGATCCCTCTTCCTAAGTTCTATAGACTGCAGAAACTTCAATTTTAATCTACTTAGAAAACAATTTGATAACGGCAGAAATTATTTAGCAGGTGAACCAGAAGTAAATATACTTATGAATCTGAGACGGGACTTACATAGTGCTAACTAAAAGGTATTAATTGAGAATACAACTATATAATCAATAATGATATAAATGATTGGCATATTTGTAGATTTAGAGAGTTTTAATATGAAATAGTCTTAAACATCATATGAAAAATGTATGTGGTAGTGTGTATAATAATTAAATTTGTTTATATTTAATGTTATATATATTTTTAAACTGCGAGATAGCAGTTTTATAAATTGAATATATATATATATATATATATATATATATATATATATATATATATATAATATATATATAATATATATATTGATAATTATAAGATATATATAATATATATATATATATATATATATATATATATATATATATATATAAAATATATTATACTAATATATATATATATATATATATATAAATATATATATATATTATATATATATATTATATATATTTATATCATATCAATTATCATGCACTTATACTTTAAAAACTTGTTAAAATAGTATTACATGTTAAACATGCAAAAAGTAATGATTATTAAATTTCAACTTACATAGTAAAGTTTTATTAGCCGATTTTTACTTCTTTAAACAAATATTTAACAAATATTAATGAGTTGAAAGTATAATAAATTAATAAAAGCTTACAAAAAATTTTAACATATAGTTTAAATAAACGAAGCTTAGGCTCAGGATATGAAAAAACATGTTTGCAAAAAGCGATAAAATAATTCTCGACCAATCACATACCGAGTCATATAGAGATAAGAATTACTCCGACCACTCACAGAAAGAAAAGGCATTCTCTCTTCTTACCTGTTTAAAGAGTCTTACCGATCCAGCATGTTTCAGTTTGACATAATTTATAAAAAATAACATGATTTCGATTCTTGTCTAGTACGGAATTACCCTTTGACCTGGTATTAGGCTTAAAGTGGTACGTGATATAAAAAGCCATATCCTAAATTTAGGCCTAAAGTAGTTATTTCAACACATTTTACAGAAAGATGTCAGTTTCGTATCTGTAAGAGTGCGCGTGTTGTGTTTTTCAGAGTCATAAATTTCTATGAAAGAGATTTGCTTAATAATAACAATAATATAAAATATTAATATAATAAAGTAAAAAACAAATTAAACTGTAAAAGAAACTTTAAATATTTTAGTTAACAATGCATGAATAATCTCAATGATAACTGAATAAATGTTATTTATAAATAAAAACCTAGGATGATTTTAATAAATACAATGTATTGAAACATTTTTAATGTTGATATTTCATACTTATTACAATGGCTAAAGATGATGTAAAGAGGAAGTCAATAGAACAAACCGTTGTATAGCTTGTGTAGAGCTGCTAAAGTCATGCCTTACTGTTTTACGATTTATGCTTTAGTGTACGCTAAAAATAGTTTTAATAATTTAAAATTCATTTTAGTCAAAATTCATTTAAAAAACTTCATTTGTCATTAAAAGTAATAATCAAATTAGTGGTGACGTTAATAATAATAAATAAATTCTTTGTTCAAAGATAATAATGAAGTATAGAAGTTTAAAGAAAATTGAACTTCTTAAATAATTTTAGTTTAATTGAATTGCAGTAATATAAATTACGTGTTTTAATAACAAAAATGTTTTAATAAATTATATGTTTATGTTCATACAAAAGAACTTATTTATATGTCTTAAACAGTGTACTTATTTTAATGAAACGGGTGTTGTGTGTTGTGTGTGTTGTTGTTGTGGTGTGTGTGTGGGATGTGTGTGTGTGTGGTGTGTGTGTGTGTGTGTGTGCGCGTTGATGTGTGTGTGTGTTTTTTCGTGTTGGATGTCAATGTACATAGATGATAATAATAGTCATGAAGTAAAAGACTAGATGGTATAATAATAATAATATAAATAATAATAAATAAATAGATAATAATGAATAATAATAATACATAATAATAATAATAATAAAACAAATCCGCGTAGTAAAAACTTTCAATAGATTTACGTTAACACGTGGGTGAATAATATCAAATGTAAAATTATTAATTATATATATATATAAAATATTATATATATGTATATATAAACATATATGTAAAACAGTAAAACAAAGGCCTACTAATCTCCTTTGTTGCTAGGCAATGCGCTATTGAATTGTATCGTGTTTGTACTGTTTAAGTCTGTTAAAGTGATGTAGTTTTATAGAAATTCGTACAATTTTAGTAAATAAAATGATATATATAACAGGCATCTGGGTTTTTCTTCTTACATACATTTTTTAAAAATAATAACTAAAAATAATAATAATAATAAATAATAATAATAATAATAATAATAATAATAATAATAATAATAATAATAATAATAATAAAAACAATAAGGATTATTTAAAAAAACTTCTCAAATATTGTGAAGACATGTAGGTGAATAATAAAATGTAAGTGATTAATTAAAAAAACAGAATATTGTTTGAATAAATAGTCTCATCGTATATATTAAAATATGATTAAGAGCAGTAAAGCAGTAAAACTAATCCCTACTAATCCCTTTGTTGCTAAGCAAACACGCTATTGATTTACTGTTTTACTGCTTAAGGTCTGTAAAGTAGTTTTTAAATAAAATTTCGTACAGATTGTAGTAAAATAAAATGTCTATATATCAGACACTTCTGGGATTTTTCTTCTACATCAAATATTAAAAATTATAAATTAAAGTATAAATAAAATTTCATTACAAAAAAATATTATATATTATAATATGATGTAAAGCAGTAAAACAACAGCCTTAACTAATCCTCTGTTCTACGGCAATTGAAGCTATATGAATTTACCGTTTTACTGGTTTAAGTCATGTAAAGTATATGGTTTTAATAAAAAATGTTCAAGTATGAAATAAAATGCTGACTTCAAGTATATTTGAAAAGAAATCTTTGAATAGTTTACATTATATCACACTATGAAAAATATTTATTCGTTCACGCGAAATATGCGCGCTGCGGCGCACCGTGGGTGCCCTTCGGTCTGTCGTGCGGTCTGGCATGATCTACTATAAATCTGAGAATTAATTATGTCCTGTAGAAGTGCTAGAAAAAGGGAAGCATACCTAGCAACTTTTAATACACACCAATCGATTCCATACCTATAACATTAGGGGTAGACCACCAATATTAGGCTTGTTCTAGACGTTCAGCGGCAGGCAGATAGAAAAAGCTAACGTCATACTAGGACGCATCCTAAGAAACTTATAATATACACCAAATCGATTTCTCATAACCTTATAACCTAGGTAGAACACCAATATTGGGTATCTAGCTCAAGGGAGGCTAGAAAGGCTTGAAAAAAGTGGCACCAGGTGGCACTATGTGGCACTCAGTTGGCACTATGCGGCACTCACTTGGCACTATGTAGCACTCACTTGACACTATATTGGCACTACCTTGGCACTCATTGGCACTCAACTGGCACTCACCAGTGACTCATCAGGTACCATAGAACACTCATAGGACACTCCTAGACACTCCTTACGGTGATTGGAACCATCAAATTGTACTGAACCATCAATAAATCTGAGTCTTTAAAGTTGAATCATCAAAGTTGAGCCATAAAAGTTGAACCATCAATATAGATTTCATCAATATGGCTGACCATCAATATAGTGCATCAAAGTTCGAGCCATCAATCAATCTGAAGCCTTCAAAGTTGAGCCATCAAAGTGAGCCATCAAAGCTGAGCCATAAAAGTAAGGCATAAAGTTGAGGCATCAAAGGTGAGGCATCAAAGCTAAGGATCAAAGTTGAGGCATTCAAAGATGAGACATAACGAATCAGTTTGTGTGTGTATGTTTGTGTGTGCTGTGTGTGTGTGTTGTGAGTGTAAACTGTATAGGGGTGAGTGTAATGTCTATGGGTGGGTGATATCTGTGTATTAAGGTGTCATACGTGTTGTGAGGTGATAGGTTTGAGCTAGGGGAGTGTATTGTATCTAGGTGGGTATGTATTCTATGCCGGGGTTGGTGAGTGGGTGTGGTATATAGGCGGTTATGTGTTTAGATATGTGTGTAGTTGCTGTCTTAGTGTTCGTGTTGTAGGTGAGTGTAGCGTAAGGTCTAATGGTTTGTGTATTGGTTTATAAGTTAGCCTAGCGGGTGTGCTTTGTGTTATAAGTTAGCCTCAGCGGCCGTGTGTAGGGTGTAGGTGTGAGTTGGATGGAAATAAAAATGAACTCAATTTAGGACAGGTACATACAGGAGCTCAAGTTAGACAGTACCTACATGAACTCAAGTTAGGACAGTTACCTACGCCAGTACAGCGTAGGTACAACACGAACTCGATTAATCCCCACTTACGTGTCTGATGGCGTGAGTTGTTAAGGTCTATGGTGGTGTATTGGTCGTATAAGTGTCATATCTGTGTGTAGGTGTTAGGTGTGAGCTAGGGGGTGTATGTATCTAGGTGGTTGTATGTATCTATGGCGGGGTTGGTGAGGTGGGTGTGGTATATTAGGGCGGGTGTAGTGGTTTAGACTATGGTGTATGTGTTATGTGGTTGTAGGTGTAGGTAGGTGAGCGTAAGTGCTATGGTTGGTGTGATGTGTGTATAAGTAGCCTAGCGGGTGTGCGTGTTTGTAAAAGTAGCCTAGCGGGTGTGTAGCTGTAGTGTGAGTGTGGATCGGAAATAAAATGAACTAAGTTAGGACAGTACATACAGGAGCTAAGTTAGGACAACCCTACATGACCTCAAGTTAGGACATTACTTACGCCAGGACAGCGTCAGGTACCAACACGAACTCGATTTAATCCAAAGTAATGCTTCATAGAACCTGAACACACAACTTGCTTTTTGGCAACAAACACCCGTATCAAGACTGATAATTCAACCAATTCTTCTCCTGGGTAAATGCTTACATATGCCCATATGCGGCCAAAACGGCCAAAAACTAAGGGGGACACGTACGACGGTTGCTACGCAACTCTTGGCAGGGATATATATATATATATATATATATAATATATAATATATATATATATATATATATATATATATATATATATATATAATATATATATATTATATATACATACATATATTATATATATATACACACACATTGTGCTGCACAATGGTAAGCCCCTACTACTGATGTGCACAGAACCCATCTTTTAGGAAATCATCTGAACCAAAATATTCTGTTGATAAGTGACCTTCTTTTATGAAAATAACCCGGCTTGAACAACAACCTCTTTCATAACGATATTCAAATCACTGACAAACTCTTAGAAGCAATATTTTCCCTTGAAGAAGCATGAAACACCTTTACTTGAGGAAACAACACCTTTTTACTCTTTCACAGAAAACGCTGGGCATACCCCAAACATTTTTGAGTAACGTCAGTGCAAACGTGACATTTGAACGCCAAGACAAACCTTCTTTGAAAAACTAGTCTGTTAATTAAAAGTGTCTTCGGTAATAGTCGAGATACGCGGAATCTTACGAAATATCGATATTTTTTCCGATAATCGTTTATTTTTTTTCAAATACAAGAGCACCACAAACGGATGCCCAAAAATCTCTCTATATATAAATAGTAATGAAATACCGGTATTTATAATTAGGGTAAATACCAGAGTATTTTACCCCGGGTAATCATTGTTAAATTCAATAGTTCAGGGTATTTAAGAATCTGCCTCAAAATTTAAAATATTTACGTAAATTTCAATCATTTTTAAAGGTTGTTTCATATCGATGAACTGTTGAAATTAAAATGTTCAACTTAATTCACAATTTTTATTCTTTACCTTATTTTCTTAAAATTCAAGTTTCAAGTGAACTTTGAAGAAAAATCAAAAACTTTCTACTTTTTAATTGTTTAACCCATACATTTTAACATTTTCAAAATAAAATGAATAATTTGCAGTACCTATATATAAGTAGTAAGGTCCGAGATATAAGAATTTTGCTTGACGTATATATAATATATATTTAATATATATATATATATATATTATACTATATTTATATAATATATAATATATATATACTATATATAATGTAGAAATATATATATATATAATATATATATATATATATATATATTATAATATATAATATAATATATATATATATTATATATATACTAATATATAATATATATATTATATATATATATATTATGAGATAATATATATATTATATACCACTAATATATACATATATATAATTATGAATATATATATAATTATGTAAAAATGTTCATTATATATTTTATTATATAATATATTATTATTATATTTATAATATATATATATTTAATATATATATATATAATCCGAGAAAGGCATACCGGTTTTTTGACGAGTCAAAAAAGAGAAAAGCGATGAGAAGACACCGAGCGCGAGAAGAAAAATAAAAAATAAAAATAATCAATAAATAGACAAATAAATAAATCAATAACAAATTGAGATAAAAATAAATAATCAAAAATAAAAAAATAAATAATAAAATAAAATAAAAATAAATAATAAGTAATAAATAAATAAATTAAATGAAAGTAAAAAATGCCGAAAATTAATACTAAAAAAAATTTTAAAATTAAAAAAAAAAAAATAATTAACATCATTATTTCAGTTTAAAGCATGGGCCCACGGCTTGCGTGCAACCAGCACCCGCCCCGCACGCACATCATAGCACAGCAGCACAGCACAGCACAAGCACAGCACCGCACCGATCGCACATCCTCGCACCGCGCAGCACCCGCGCAGCACCGCACTGCACCGCACTTGCACCGCACCAACACCTAAGCAAACGGTGAAGATTACACATGTATCTCCCTCAAACTGGCACCCCATCTGGTGGTAACGTAACTCGTCGCAGATTGAGGTACATGGCCTGAACCCCCCAAGAGAGGGGCCTGACCTCTCCAAGTAGGAAATGACCGTAGAATGATGAAACTTTGGATATACACCTTCTTTACCAAGGTCATCCTCGGTTAGCCAGAAGGTTACGATGAGACGAATGACACCCCAGAGAGGGGTGCTGCCCCCAATCAAGTAGAAAATGAACGAATAGAAAACGAATGAATTTATGGTACAAACACCTATACTTAATAAAGAATCCTCAGTAACATCGAAGGAAGTGACGCTATGCCCATAATGTGTTAAGAAAGCTGGGGCACCAAACCTTGAAAATGATCATAGAATTAATGAAACTTTGGTATGCACCCTTCTTATAAGGTGACCTCGACGCAGCCGAGGTAACGTGACGCTACGTCATGATATGGTGAGCCCCAAAACCTTGGAAATTGACATAGAATGATGAAACTTGGTATACTCCCTTCTTAAAATGTATCCTCGATACAGAAGAGGTAACTTGCCTCTACGCCCATAAGTTGTTGGGACTGTACCCCAAAACCTTGGAAATTGAGATAGAAGATGATATATTTGGTATACACATTCTATGTAACATCGATACAGAAGAGGTAACGTGACACAACAGCCACTGATGGATGGGGCTGTCCCCTAAACCTTGGAAATTGACATAGAAGGATGTAATTCTCGTACGCATCCGAGATAAAGTGACACTATGCCCATTGAGGGATGGGACTGTGCCCCAAAACCTTGGAAATGACCGTAGAATGATGAAATTTGGTATACACCTTTCTTATAAGTATCCCGACGCAAAACGAGCGTTTACGTGTTGCTTTTGCACACAGGAAGGTGCTGAGCCAAACATGGAAATTGACCGTAGAAGATAAACTCTGTATACACCTTTCTGTATAAGGTAACATCGCACATAGCGGTTACGTGTTGGCTACGTGCCCGGGTAATGGGCTGGAACCCCAAACCTTGGAAAATGGTCGTAGAAGGATGAAATCTGGAGAACACACAAAGAGGAAGGATAAATAGGGCTGGAGGAAGAGCACGGTGCATCTTACAAAGATAAGCCGTTTTCTAAAGGCTGAAGACTTACATTCTATTTCCAAATCTCGTTTCTTTTTATTAAACTCAAATATATAGTTTTTCCTAAGTTGAAACAATTAAATATATTGTTAGCTATTTTTATTTTACAAATTTCAATCTTACGTTTAACTTTGTGTTTAATTGTTTTGCTTTTTTTTTGTTTTGTTTTAATTATAATTTTTTTTTAATTTTCAATTTTTTATTATTTTTTATTTTTTTTTATTTTTTTTGTTTGCTTTAAATATTTTTTTATCAAAATTTTTATTCTTTTCATGTTAATAAACCTAAAAAATTTGCATTTTACAAACCACAAAGCAGTAAATCAGTAAATCAAAGCACCCACCCTACCCCTCCCCACCCATCCATGAGTCTATTGATTCAAATCATATTTTGTATAAAATAACACAAAAAAAATATTTATTTTATTTTATTGGTTTAAAAATATATATTTTTACTAAAAATATTTATTTTTATATTTATTAACAAAAAAAATTACGTTTTTACAACACCTAAAGCAGTAAATCAAACCACTCACCCCCCCCCCCCCCACCCATCCATGATCTTTTTATCTATTGATCTATCGATCTATGATCTATTGATTCAAGTCACATTTCGAGTATCCCATTTTGGATAAACATTGAGCATAAAAATAAGTTCGTTTATATACTGACAACGAATATATGCTTAACGATAACTAATATAAAACTAATATTGCATTCATCTGAAGGTAAGAAATATAATGTACAACAACAACCTAACATACCTTACGCACTAATAAACAGCTAACATTACAAAGTTCCATACTTAAAAACAGTAAGTAACTAACATAGCATACAAAACGTAACCTATTCACACTTTGTCAAGCATATCTCAACATATCAAGGTTAATTTTACATTAACATTAGTGAATAGTTAACAAATCATTTATATAACTCAACCTAATATCATACTGACCAACCGAATATATTGCTAACGTAAAATTTTTTTACATTGACATAGTAATTACAAAAATGTAACATAACCTTACCTAACTATTCATAATCCCCAACAAATATATGCAAACATATACACAAATTTTACCAGACATTAACATAAAAAAGTTCTTTGAAAAAATTCATAGTAACAGTAATAAGTTTACCTGATCCAAAGAAGTAATCAATAAATCAAACCACACACCTCAATCCAACCCTACCCATTCGAGATCTATTGATCTATTTATTCGTCATTAATTTCGAGTATCATTTGGATAAACATAACATAAAAAAATAGTTCTTTATATACGGACCAACCAATATATGCTAACGTAACAAAATTATTCCCCTCTAATAAAGCAAACATAGCATAACCTGAACTGAGAATATAAAATGTACAACAACCAAACCTAACATACCTTAAAGCACGAATAAACTTAACATTAATAAAGTTCTCTACGAAACGCCAGTAAACGTAGCTTTCAACGCATTACAGAACGTAATATTAGTACTTTTTCAAATATCTCTAACACTATTATATTTTACATTAACATAGTTAATATTTAACAAAAATTTAATTTATATTATATACCTAATTACATACTGATCAACGAATATACGCTAACTTAAACCTTTTACATTAACACAGTAATATTTGAACAAAATTATCAAACCTTAACCTAAACTATTCATAATCCCCAAAGGAAACTGCAAACATAACAAAGTTTTATCCTCAGTAAAGGCTAAATCTAATGAACATAACATATAACACACAACGACGTACGAATTAAACTATATCATTAAACAAAGTAACAACTTACCAGATAACTAACAAGGGGAAGTGTAAAATAATTTTCAATCTTTTTTAGACAATTTTCATTGAAAAGTGCATTATATAAAAACAATAAAACAATAAGTTTTATTTTAAATATGTTTAATCATCTAATCTGGAATAGGATTCTGCAAATGAGGCAAGTTCTATATTATCTTCCAGAGATCAAACTCCCTCTGAAATGATGGTAAGTATAAATTTGCCTTCCTGCAGCATTAATCATTCTTCTGCATATTCAGGCTCAATAGCACGCATTCTATCATGCCAGAGAGAAGTAAAACTTACCACGTTGTTAGTTATAGCATACTCCTGTATACCCCTATAATTACGGCAAACCCACAGTGTAATTTGATAGATTATCGATGACGATATGTATTAGCCTTAAGTGTGTCGACTCGTCAAGATGGGTGTTAATTCGTTTTCCTTTTTTAACAAAGCTGGAATATTTTCAGAATGATAATTGAAGAGTGAATTCTACATACGGGTACGCACGAATTGACATTCCATCGATGGGTTCCAATAGTTTGCGACAATCAATATTTTAACCACTCACATGACTGAAAACAACTTCTATATATTAGAACCTCTCACACTGTCTCTTCTGATAGATATTTCACTATGAGGCGATGCATCAGAGGACACATACTTAGCCTTTACCCATGCTCCTGCGATATCAATAATCTTGATGAATTCTTCAACCAAAATGAATAAAGTCTACTTATTTTGGCACATCGGCCGGGAATACAGCAATGTATCGGTCTCCCATCGGTTTACGAAATAAATAAAATGACACATCGGGGAATAACGAAGTCCTCGTTAAAGAATCACCAACAAGCTTAGGTTAGTCGAGACGCTTATATTCAGCACAGAGAAAAAATCTCTTACGGATGAAAATCGTGTGCATAAACAGTCACCAAAGGTAATGAGATTCTTTATTTCAACCAATCAGAAGAAAGTAAACAAGAATATGACGTACGAACGAACCATATCGGTTCAAAAGTCTATACAGCATAGCATGTACAGCATTGTTTAAACATGAGCATTACCCCTCCGAAGGAGGGGTAAGGCCTCGACCCTTCGGATTGGGGCCTCAAAGCCCGCTTACACCCCCCTTCGATGTGACCCCCAAATGGGACTTTAACCCCCAATCAAGGGGTAATCCCTTATGGGGCTTCTCTCGGAAGAGTCTATATCAGGTTTTTTCAGCATACTGATGTTAAAACTTTATGTTAGCATAATGATTCGTTGGTAATATGATAGTTAGGTTAGGTTCTTTGTTTATGCTGATATCTGTTGACTTTGCTGTGTTAGCATTTATTCGTAGTTCAGTATGTCAGTTAGGTTGTGATATTAACTTTTTGTTAATTGATTACTAGTTATTAGTTAAATCCTTGTATGAAGAAAATAAAGGAGTTTAGGTTAACGTTTTGTAATGTTAATGGTAGTTCCTACTGGTGCCAGAGTAGGACCTTGTTGATGTACAGTTATTCTAATAAGGTATGGCAGGGTTTTGTTTTACATTGTATTAGTTCAGGAGTTTGTAGGTCAATATTAGTTACTTACTTATTAATAGGGAAACTTTTAATGTTATCAGTTTAATTCGCGCTATAAGGTAGTATGTTTGTATTGACATTATATTCTTAGTTAGGTTATGACATATTAGCTTATATGATGAAGAAACGTTGTTATGCTTAACCTTTTATTCCGTTGCGTCATTTGATAGCTAGGTAAATATATGATAATTATTGTTAAAAATCACTAGTTTAAGAAAAATTTAACCATTGATATGTTAGATATAATGCAGTTATTTAGCTTGGTTTACGGTATTGTGCAATGAATTGTCTATTAGCAATTTATTCATGTTAGTGCTAAGATTTGTTAAATATTACTATGATGAATGATATCATAATATACATGCTTGTTAGTAGCTGTTGATAAACAGTATGAACTTTGATAATGTTGGCAGTTTATTCTTAGGTAAGGTATGTCAGGTTGTCATGGCACGTTATGTTCCTAGTCCATGTAATTGTATGTTAGCTTTATCTGTCAAGTTATATTTCTGTTAAAACAGTAAAATGTTTTTAATAATATTTTTATTTATTTCATACAAGAAAACTTATTTTTATGTAATGCTTATACAAAGAAATTATCTAGGGAACTTTGTTAATGTTACAGTTTATTCGTGTTTTAAGTATGTTAGATTTGTGTTTGTGTTCATTATATCTTAGTTTAGGTATAGATATGTTAGCTTTATTTGATGTGGAAACTTTATTTAGCATTTATTCGCTGACCCGTATGATAGTTAGATATTATTAAAATTTTTGTTAAAATCACTAATAAAAGTTTCAAATTAACATTGCTATGGTAAAGATATGCTTGAAAAATGGTTAATATAGTTACGTTTCATAAATTAGTTACTTTACCTTTGTTAAGTAGGGAACTTTGTGAATGTTAGAGATATGTTAATTCAAAGAACTTATTTATTTATGTTATATAAATGAAGATTAAAGATGATACTCGAAATGTGACAAGAATCAATAGATCGATAGATCAAGGTATGGTGGGATGAGGTAGTGGTTTGACTTTACTAGAATGTTAATAACGAAGAGTTTATCAAAATATATGTCAAATACTTAATAAACCTAGATAGAATAAAATTTAGTAAAAACGTTTTAAACATAAAATTAAAAACTTATAACATTTTTACGAATATAGATTTTTTAAACAGAACAAAGATTAGTAAACAAATAACAAGTTTGAAAATTCATTTTTAGTACATAACCTTGCAAGAAACCAGTGTTGTTTGTTAGGCTTACTGATGTTAAAACGTTGTTACAATTATTCGTAGTTCAATTTGTTAATTAGGTTATGATATGATAAAATTTCTGTGTAATATTAAAATAACCATTGCTCATGTCATAGATTGATAGAAATGGATTGGTAAGTTTGGCAACGCGCATTCTAACAGAGTAATTTACAACACTGCATAGATTATCATTTATTCGTTGTTGTTCATAATAGATAGGTAGTATATGATAAATTTTGTCAGGCCTTGTTAAAATACTATGCTAATGTTATAACACATAAAAACCAAGAATAATTAAAACATTTAAAATGTTTTTTTGTTATATATATAAAATGTTTTTTTGTTAGTACAAATTTTATTTTTATGAGAAATGTTTCGAAGGGGGGAGGAGTTGAACAACTTCTTTGACCTCATCTAAAATCCTAATGAAATACGGAATACAAATAAAAACGTGAAAAGATTTGCTCGACCTAAACAAGAAAATACAAATACGAACAGAAACGAATCAACGTAAAGCGAACATGAAAAAACAAACACGAACAGAAAACGATTAGGGCGTAAAGCCTGTACAGAAATCATTATGTTATTATCACTTTTTTTGTCTTATTGCAATTTCATGATGTTCAACCAATGCTTACATGCTATGGCTGTATAACTTTTGTAACCGATATGATTGTTCGATACATCATATTCTGGTTACTTTCTTCTGATTGGTTGAAGAAAGATTCCTCATTACCTTTGGGACTGTTATACACACGATTTTCACAAAATTATTCTATTGCTGTTGCTGTATGATGACGTCCGCTCTACACCAAGCTTGTTGGTGTACATTTACGAAGACCTTTCGTATTCCCACTGTGTCATTTATATTTATTCGTAAACCGAATGGAGACCATTACATTGCTTGTATTCCTGCCGGATGGCAAATAATAGCCATTATTCATTTTGGTTGAAGAATTCATCAAGATTATCGATGTCGCAGGAGCGTGGGTAAAGGCTAAGTATGTGTCATTTGATACGTCGCCTCATAGTTAAATATCTATCAGAGAGACAGTTGAAGTTTAATATAATAGAGTTCGTTTTCACGCAGTGACATTGTCAAAAAATTGAATGTACACAACTATTGGAAGCCCCTCGATCATGTCACATTCGTGCTTACCCGTATAGAATTCACTGTTCATTCATCTGGAAAATATTACAGCTTTGGATAAAATGAAAAACCGAATTAACATCAAATATCTGACGAGCGAACACACTGAGGACTTTATCATAAGCTCATTGAAGATCAACAAATTTACACTGAAACATGCGGTTTGCTATAATAGGGTATAACAGAGTATGATAAAACTAACAACGGGATAAGTTACTCCTCTGCATGAGAGATGCGTTGCTATTGAACGCTGAATATGCAGAAGAATGAATTAGTGCTGCAGGAGCATTTATACTTACATCATTTCAGAGGGAGTTGAATCTCTGAGAGATATTATAAGAACTTGGCTCAATTTCATGCAGAATTCCTATCGTCCAGATTAGATGAAATTAAATATTAAAAATAAACATTAATAATAATATTATTTATATAATGCACTTTCAATGAAAATTATATATAAAAATGAAAACTTAATTTTACTTCCCCTATGTTAGCTTTATCGTTAATTGTTAACTGTTGCTAATACAGTTTATTGCGTACGATTCGGCTTTGTTGATTACAGTATGTTTTATGTTTCATAGTTTAGCCTTTACTGAGGATTAAAACTTTGTTCATGTTGCAGTATATCCTTGGGGATTATGATAGTTAGGTAAGGTTTGATGAATTTTTGTTAATATTACTATGTTAATGTAAAAAGCTTTGTTAAGTTAGCGTATATTCGTTGGTTCAATATGATAATTAGGATAAGATTATGATAAAAATGTAAATAAGGCAGATGATTTTAATCACTGTATTCTAATCCCTTTAACTAAATGATATGTTTAGAGAAATTATATGTTTTATGATGCAACACCACGTATCTAGTTCGAATAGGTTACAGTTCTGTATGAATGTTAGTTACTTTATTGTTGGTAAAGTATGGGACTTTCTTAATGTTAGCAGTTTATTCGCGCGTAAGGTATGTTAGGTTTTTCGCTATGCATTATATTCTGAGTTCAGGTTCACCCGACTTAACACCACTGGACTACTTTCTGTGGGAGTATCTCAAACATACCGTCAGGTTTAATGACCCAGTAACCTCGCCCGATGATCGTCGCCGTTTTGATTTAACCAACGCATGTAGGGGAATCAACCCGGCCTCACTGTCATTGGCATGCAATGAAACCTGCGCATAGAGGGCTGAGGGCACTGTTATTCGTGTGGATGAGACGTCTATCGAACAAACATTTGTAAATAATGTATGTACAAGTTGAAACGACCTGACGTTCTTCTCCTTTCTTGCATGCTGTGGATAAAATTCATAAGTGTAAAATCTGTTATGATACTATTAACAACGTTATTACATTACATGTATCGATATTATGAGCTGTCTTGAATACCAATGTTTTCTTCAACCTTTTCACATTCACGTTTAAAACTATTATTGGTAACATTGACAAGTTATGGGTACATTGGTGAAACAAAGAACCTTTATCAAAAAAGTCGAGAGGGAAGAGCCGCACCTCAATTTTTTATGTTGCATTTCACAGAAGCCAAAAAAATATATCATCCATTCGACATTCGCATGCTTGTGCGGTTTCGTATTGCGCGTGCGCAGACACCAACGTAACATATCCCATCCTCCTTAATGAATTAAATAATCGAACTTATTATATTCCATACACGTTTTCATACTTAAACATCCAGTACGGTGATTACACCTCTATAACATCTCTCGTGAGACAATATATATATATATATATATATATATATATATATATATATATATATTATATATATATATATATATATATATATATATATAAATATATATATAAAAATATTTATATATATATTTTGTGAATACAAGCTCTTTTTCCGCTCTTTATATTATTTATATGTGAAAATCCCTAGTTGCAGATGTATTATGAAATTGATACATTTTAATTTTTTAATCTTTACACATCACTTTAAAACTTTATTTACATACATTAAAATTTTAAAAAAACAAGTCCTAGCAGTAGCTTTCGTCTGAAAACAGACCTATTTCAAATGCTTAGATTGGACTGCTTCGTGATGGCTGAGTTTGTTAAACTATTCCTCCCTGATTTGTTGGTTGGTCTGTTAGTAAACTTTTGTAAAAGGGTGATTTTTGCATTATTAGGTTTTGTATAGGATCAATTTTACTGCAATCTCCAGGGCGGCTTCTATTAAAGTTTGGAAGTTGTAAATACAGAAGGCTTCGGAAATTTTTCTTTTATTTGTATTATGTATATTTCTGATGATTGACATATTATTGATGTTTATTTGGTGATTGTATGTTGTTTTGTGGTGTGTTAGAGCTGAATTTTCTTCGTGTGTGAGGAGGTCATATTCATGTTGATATTTTCGCCTTTGGAAATCTATTGTTTCACCGTAGTAGTTTCTATTGCAAGAGTAGCAGGGGATTTTGTATAAGCAAGGGGGTTTTTTATTTTTGATTTTGGAGGTTTTAGGACTTTTTTGATTAGGATATTATTGGACGGTACTAGTTGTATGTGCTGAGGGATGAGGTTATTTATATTATGTGTGTTGATGTTGGGTATGGGGATGTATGTCTTTCTTGTAGTGGGTTTGGTCGGGTTAGTTTGGTAATATTTTCCTTTCGCTTTTTTGTAAGCTGTGTGAATTATGTAAGAAGGGTATTTAAGCTTTTGGAAAGTATGTTTTATGAGATTAGTTTCTTGTTTTAAATAAGTCGGAGAGCAGATTTTAAAAGCACGTAAATATAGGGTGGTGAGAGCAGCTATTTTTGTGTTACATGTGTGGGCGGAATACCAGTGTATGTAAGTGGGGTTGGAGGTGGGTTTTCTGTATACTGTGAATGATGGTTTTGTGTTATGATCGGTTATTATGAGTGTGTCTAAGAAAGGTATAGTGTTATTTGTTGCCGTTTCCATAGTATATTGTATGTCTGTATGTATTGTGTTTATGAAATCTAGAATGTTTTGTGGGTTGGTTGCATTTGGTACTGCAGCGAAAATATCATCTACATATCTGAACCAAATGCAACCAGAAAGAAGGTGGTGGGGAAGGATGTAATAGTGTTCAATGAGTTCCATGTATATGTTACTGAGCATGGGGGAGAGGGGGGATCCCATGCTCAGTCCGTGTGTTTGTTTGTAGTAATGTTGATCATATTGAAAAAAGTTATGTTGTAGTGTGAGTAAGATAAGTTGTTTTATGATCGAAAAAGGATGTGCTAGAGCTATGTTATTGTCACTGATATATTTAGATAAAAGTTCAAGGAGGTGAGAAACCGGGACTGAAGTGAATAAAGAAACAACATCGTAGCTTACTAGGGTGTGAGTTTTTGTATTGAGAGAAGAAATTTTGTGAATGAAGTCTTCTGTGTTTTTTAAGTGTGTATTAGAAATAGTACCTAGTAAGGGTTTAAGTTGTTGGGATAGCCATTGTGAGAGTTTGTATGTGTTGCTATTAATATTTGAAATGATGGGGCATAGAGGTATGTTGAAATAGGTCTGTTTTTCATTGCAACGAAAACTGTGGTATGGTGGTCATGTAAGCTTTTAGTTGTCGCTAACCCACTGAAGTGTGGATTTAGTTTGTGAGATATGGTTAAGGGTAGAATTGATCGATAGATTCGTCAGTTATAGTGTGTACCTAACTGTAGCAGTTTATTCATATGTTTGTGTGGAATTATAAAGAATGGTGTCTTTCTAGCTGTAGTCTAATTTTATTCATAATTACTATATTGTTACCTTTGTCCGCCCTGGAGATTACGATGTTATGATTTTTCTTTAATTTTTCCAATGCACTATAGAACTTTAAAGGGAATTGGGTAGTTTTGTCTGTAGCTATTGCGGTGGAGAGGATACCTGTTAATATATCGATGTTACATTTGGGATTCTTTTCTACTCTTTTCCAGGTGTCTAAATCTTGCAGAAAACGGGGCCATGGATCCTTATTTTTTAGAGCTAAAGTTATTCCGTATCCTAGCAGGTCCAGTTCGTCTGTAGATGGTCTGTATGTAGATAGATTGGTGATTGAATCATGATTTGAAAGTGTATGCCATTCACTCTGCGAGTATATTAGGTTAAATTTATATTTTAATCTCTGGGCTTTTTTAAAAGCTGCTTCTTCCTTTTTTTTGTGTGCGTTTTCTATTAATTCTATATATTTTGCAAAGTCATCTGGTTGAAGGGTAAACCACAGTTTCTGAAAGCCATAATATAAACGGGTGTATTTTTTGAAGGCTGCTTTTATTTCTTGTTGAATAGTTTTAATTTTTTCTTTAAGTATGTATCTGTAGATTTTTGGGAAAGGATCGGACTCATTCACTATTATAGATGGGGGTTTCATTGTTTTTGGTATAACCAAATTATTGTCACAGCACTTAATAAACAGTAATTGTTGTTTTTTAATACTTGTAGCTATCAGGGAAGATTTAAACTTTTTTGTATTCCAAATAAATATTTGGAACCCGGGAAATCGTTGCCATGAACCACCAACTAGAAATTGCATACAAAAAGTTTAAATCTTCCCTGATAGCTACAAGTATTAAAAAACAACAATTACTGTTTATTAAGTGCTGTGACAATAATTTGGTTATACCAAAAACAATGAAACCCCCATCTATAATAGTGAATGAGTCCGATCCTTTCCCAAAAATCTACAGATACATACTTAAAGAAAAAATTAAAACTATTCAACAAGAAATAAAAGCAGCCTTCAAAAAATACACCCGTTTATATTATGGCTTTCAGAAACTGTGGTTTACCCTTCAACCAGATGACTTTGCAAAATATATAGAATTAATAGAAAACGCACACAAAAAAAAGGAAGAAGCAGCTTTTAAAAAAGCCCAGAGATTAAAATATAAATTTAACCTAATATACTCGCAGAGTGAATGGCATACACTTTCAAATCATGATTCAATCACCAATCTATCTACATACAGACCATCTATAGACGAACTAGACCTGCTAGGATACGGAATAACTTTAGCTCTAAAAAATAAGGATCCATGGCCCCGTTTTCTGCAAGATTTAGACACCTGGAAAAGAGTAGAAAAGAATCCCAAATGTAACATCGATATATTAACAGGTATCCTCTCCACCGCAATAGCTACAGACAAAACTACCCAATTCCCTTTAAAGTTCTATAGTGCATTGGAAAAATTAAAGAAAAATCATAACATCGTAATCTCCAGGGCGGACAAAGGTAACAATATAGTAATTATGAATAAAATAGACTACAACACAAAATGCCACATCTTTTACTAAACACACAAACATATTCGATAACTTACAAAAAAAACCCACGATCCTAACTCAACCAATCCATGTTCAATTCTTTACCCACCCTTAAAACCATACTCACAAACTATCCACACTTACATACACAACTAAAAGCTTACATGACCACCATACCACAGTTTTATGGCGTCCCAAAAACACACAAACAAAACATACCTCTACGCCCCATCATTTCAAATATTAATAGCAACACATACAAACTCTCACAATGGCTATCCCAACAACTTAAACCCTTACTAGGCACTATTTCTAATACACACTTAAAAAACACAGAAGACTTCATTCACAAAATTTCATCTCTCAATACAAAAACTCACACCCTAGTAAGCTATGATGTCGTCTCTTTATTCACTTCAGTCCCGGTTTCTCACCTCCTTGAACTTTTATCTAAATATATCAATGACAATAACATAGCTCTAGCACATCCTTTTTCGATCATAAAACAACTTATCTTACTCACACTACAACATAACTTTTTCCAATATGATCAACATTACTACAAACAAACACACGGACTGAGCATGGGATCCCCCCTCTCCCCCATGCTCAGTAACATATACATGGAACTCATTGAACACTATTACATCCTTCCCCACCACCTTCTTTCTGGATGCATTTGGCTCAGATATGTTAGACGATATTTTCGCTGCAGTGCCAAATGCAACCAACCCACAAAAACATTCTAGATTTTATCAACCCAATACATACAGACATACAATACACTATGGAAACAGCAACAAATAACACTATACCTTTCTTAGACACACTCATAATAACCGATCATAACACACAAGACCCTCATTCACAGTAAACAGAAAACCCACCTCCAACCCCACTTACATACACTGGTATTCCGCCCACACATGTAACACAAAAATAGCTGCTCTCACCACCCTATATTTACGTGCTTTTAAAATCTGCTCTCCGACTTATTTAAAACAAGAAACTAATCTCATAAAACATACTTTCCAAAAGCTTAAATACCCTTCTTACATAATTCACACAGCTTACAAAAAAGCGAAAGGAAAATATTACCAAACTAACCCGACCAAACCCACTACAAGAAAGACATACATCCCCATACCCAACATCAACACACATATATAAATAACCTCATCCCTCAGCACATACAACTAGTACCGTCCAATAATATCCTAACAAAAAAAGTCCTAAAACCTCCAAAATCAAAAATAAAAAACCCCCCTTGCTAAAATCCCCTGCTACTCTTGCAATAGAAACTATTACGGTGAAACAATAGATTTCAAAAGGCGAATCAACATGAATATGACCTCCTCACACACGAAGAAAATTCATCTCTAACACACCACAAAACAACATACAATCACCAAATAAACATCAATAATATGTCAATCATCAGAAATATACATAATACAAATAAAAGAAAAATTACCGAAGCCTTCTGTATTTACAACTTCCCAAACTTTAATAGAAGCCGCCCTGGAGATTGCAGTAAAATTGATCCCCTATACAAAACCTAATAATGCAAAAATCACCCTTTTACAAAAGTCTACTAACAGACCAACCAACAAAT
>JABUQX010009192.1:57500-69356 GCA_015478945.1 Trachelipus rathkii
TCCGAAAACACCCTAGTTATATTCCTCACACAAACACTTTTCTAAAAATATAAAAATCACTTTTCTTACGACATAATTCAGGAGGAATGGCCATTATATGTTTGAAAAAAAAAAAATTCAATTTATAAATGTGACAAAATAATTAAGACCTGTTACACCGCAACGTATAAACAGTATTAAAAATCCGAAAGACACCCTAGTATTCCTCGACACAAAAACCTTCTAAAAATATTAAAAATCTCTCTTGAAAGTCGTTTATTAAGTATTGAACGGCCATTATTGTTTGACCACGAAAATCTAAATTTTCAAATTTTGACAAAAATAATTAAGGACCTGTAACAACAAAAGTTATAAAGCCTAATTAAAATCCGGAAAACACCCTAGTATTTATCCTCATTACAAAAACCTTCTAAAAAACTATAAAAATCACTTTTCCGACTTGTATTTCAGGAGGACCGGCTATTTATATGTTTAAACCACAAAATCCAAATTTTCAACATTTTGACAAAAATTTATTAAGGACCTGTTACACCAAAAGTATAACAGCTTATTAAGAAATCCGAAAACACCATAGTTATCCATAAGAACAAAAACTTTTCTAAAAATAAAAAATCACTTTTCTACGATTTGTATTTCAGAAGGAACGGCCATTTATATGTTTGAACCACAAAAATCAAAATTTCAAAATTTTGACAAAAATAATTAAGGACCTGTTACACCAAAAGTATAACAGCTATTAAAAATCCGAAGAAACCCTAGTATTCATAACACAAAAACCTTTCTTAAAATATAAAAATCACTTTTCTACGACTTGTATTTCAAAAAGAACGGCCATTTATATGTTTGAACCACAAAAATCCAAATTTCAAAATTTTGACAAAAATTATTTAAGGACCTGTTTCACCAAAAGTATAACAGCTATTAAAAATCCGAAAACACCCTAGTATTCCTCACACAAAAACGTTTCTAAAAAATATAAAAATCACTTTTCTAACGACTTGTATTTCAGAGGAATAGCATTTCTATGTTTGAACCACAAAAATCCAAATTTCAAAATTTTGACAAAAATTAATTAGGGACTTGTTACTCATACAATATAACAGCTATGAAAAATCTGAAGACACCCTAGTATTCCTCACACGAAAACCTTTCTAAAAATATAAAAATCTCTTTTCTACGACTTGTATTTCAGGAGGAACGGCCATTTATATGTTTGAACCACAAAAATCCAAATTTCAAAATTTTGACAAAAATTAATTAAGGACCTGTTACAACAAAAGTATAACAGCTATTAAAAATCCAAAAACACACACAAAAACCTTTCTAAAAATAAACAAATCACTTTTCTACGACTTGTATTTCAGGAGGAATGGATATTTATGTTTGAACAACAAAAATCCAAATTTCTAAATTTTGATAAAAATTAATTAAGGACCTGTTACACCAAAAGTATACAAGATTAAAAATCCGAAGACACCCTAGTATTCCTCACACAAAAACCTTTCTAAAAATATAAAAATCACTTTTCTACGACTTGTATTTCAGAAGGAACGGCCATTTATATGTTTAAACCACAAAAATCCAAATTTCAAAATTTTGACAAAAATTAATTAGGGACCTGTTACACCAAAATAACAGCTATTAAAAATCCGAAGAAACCCTAGTATTCCTCACACAAAAACCTTTCTTAAAATATAAAAATCACTTTTCTACGACTTGTATTTCAAGAGGAACGGCCATTTATATGTTTGAACCACAAAAATCTAAATTTCAAAATTTTGACAAAAATAAATTAAGGACTGTTACAACAAAAGTATAACAGCTATCAAAATCCAAAGTCACCATCGTATTCCACACAAAACCTTTCTAAATAAACAATCACTTTTCTACGACCTTGTATTATTCAGGAGGAAGCGATATTTATTATTTCACATTGGCAAATATTAAAAGAATCTTAATTTTGAAAAATTAATGCATATCTGTTACAACAAAAGTATAACAGCTATTAAAAATCCTAAAACACCCTAGTATTCCCCACACAAAAAGCTTTCTAAAAATATAAAAATCACTTTCTTACGACTTGTATTTCAGGTGGAACGGCTATTTATATTTTTAAACCACAAAAATCCAAATTTCAAAATTTTGACAAAAATTAATTCGGGACTTGTTACTCATTACAGTATGAACAGGATTTTAAAATCCGAGAAACCTAGATATTCCTAAACACGAAAACCATTTCTAAAAATATAAAAATCACTTTTCTAAGACTTGTATTTCAAGAGGAAGGCCATATATGTTTTGAACCACAAAAATCCAAAATTTCCAAATTTCAAAATTTGACAAAATGATTAATTTAAGGGAACCTGGTTGACAGAAGAAGACGCTATAAAAATCAAAAATTCAGATTTCTTAAAATTATGAACAAAATTATTTAAGGACCTCTTACTCCAAAAGAATAACAGATATTAAAAATCTGAAGACACCCTAGTATTCCTCACACAAAAACCTTTCTAAAAATATAAAATTCACTTCTACGACTTGTATTTTAGAAGAAACGGCCATTTATATGTTTGAAACCACAAAAATCCAATTCAAAAAATTTTGACAAAAATTATTAAGACTGTTACAACAAAAGGTATAACAGCTATGTCAAAAATCCCGAAACAACCCTGTTATGTCCTCACACAAAGAACCATTTAAAAATAATAAAAAAACACTTTCTTGTGTATTTATTATTGAACGGCTATTATATGGTTAAACCACAAAAATCAAATTTCAAAATTTTGAAAAAAATTAATTAAGGACCTGTTACACCAAAAGTATAACAGCTTTAAAAATCCGAAAATACCCTAGTTATCCTCACACAAAAACCTTTCTAAACATTATAAAATCACATTTATTGACGAACTTTGTATTTCAGAAGGACGGCTATTTATATGTAGTAAACCACAAAATCAAATTTCAAAATTTTTGACAAAATTAATTAAGGGCCTGTTACACCAAAATATAACAGCGTATTAAAATCCGAAAACACCTAAGTTATCATCACACAAAACCTTTCAAAATATAAAATCACTTTTCTCCGACTTGTATTTCAGAAGGAAAGGGAAATTTATATGTTTAAACCACAGAAATCCAAAAATAAAAGTTTGATAAAAATTAATTAAGGATCCTGTTACACCAAAAGTATACAGCTATTAAAAAATCCGAAGACACCCTAGAGTATTTCCTCACCACAAAAAACATTTCTTTAAAAAAATATAAAAAATTCACTTTCTACAACTTGTATTTCAGAAGAAACGGCTATTTATATGTTTAAACACAAAAATCAAATTTCAAAATTTTGACAAAACTTATTATTTAGGGACCTGTTACACCAAAGTATACAGCTAATAAAAATTTCCGAAACCCGCCTATTATCCTCACACCAAACCTTTCTAAAAATATAAAAATACCTTTTCTACGACTTGTATTTCAGGAGTAATGGCCTTTTATATGTGTTGAACCACAAAGATATCCAAATTTTAAATTTGACAAACATTAATTATGAATAAATAACTCCAAAAGTATACAGCTATTAAAAATTCGGAGGACAACCTAGTATTCCTCACACCAAAACCTTTCTAAAAATTATAAAAATCACTTTTCTACGACTTGGATTCAGTAGGAACCGTCATTTATATGTTTTGAACACAAAATCAAATTTCACAATTTTTGACAAAAATTATTAGGATTTTACTCCAACAGTAAACAGCTATTAAAATCAGAAGACACCGTAGTATTTATTCCTCACCAAAAACCTTTCTAAAAAATCAAAATCACTTTTATAGCAGCTTTAAAGAGGAAAGAGCCATTTTGTATGTTTGAACACAAAAATCCAAAAAATTCCAAATTTCAAAATTTTGACCAAATATTAATTAGGACCTGTTACCCAAAGTATAACCAGCTATTTAAGAAATCCAAAAAAATTTCCAAGATTCAGCAAACAAAATATTTAGGACCTCTTACTTAGAAAGATATAACAATCATTAAAAATCTGAAGGACACCCTAGTAGCTTCCTCAAACAAAACCTTTTCTAAAAATATAAAATTCACTTTTCAAGACTGGTATTTTCAGGAGGAAAGGCCATTTATCTGTTTGAACCAAAAAAATTTCCAAAAATTTCCAAATTCAAAATTTTGACAAAAAATTAATAAGGACCTGTTAAACCAAAAGTATAACAGCAATTAAAATCCGAAGATACCATAAGTATTCCTCAAACAAAAACTTTTCTAAAAATATAAAATTCACTTTTCTACGACTTGTATATTTCAGGAGAAAAGGCCATTTATATGTTTGAACCACAAAAATCAAAATTTTCAATTTTGACAAAAATTAATTAAGGACCTGTTACCCATAAGTATAACAGCTATTAAAAATACGAAAGACACCCTAGTATTCCTCACACAAAAACCTTTCAAAATATAAAATCTCTTTTCTACGACTTGTATGAGGAGGAACGGCCATTTATATGTTTGAACCACAAAAAATCCAAATTTCAAAATTTTTGACAAAATTTTAATTTTATTCTCCTGTTACAACAAAAGTATAACAGCTATTAAAATCCGAAAACACCCTAGTTATTCTCACACAAATAACCTTTCTAAAAATATAAAAATCACTTTTCTACGACTTGTATTTCAGGAGGAACGGCTATTTATATATTTAAACCAAAAAATCCAAACTTCAAAATTTTGACAAAATTAATTAAGGACCTTGTTACACCAAAAGTATAACAGCTTATTAAAAATCCGAAAACACCCTAGTTATCCTCACACAAAAACCTTTCTAAAAATATAAAAAACACTTTTCCACCTTGTGTTTCAGGAGGAACGGCCACTTTAATATCTCTTGAACCACGAAAAATCAAATTTCTAAATTTTGACAAAATTATTTAAGGCCGGTTACAACAAAGTATAAGCTATTAAAAATCCAAAAAAAAACTAGTTATCCTCACACAAAAACCATTTCCTAAAAGATATAAAAATCCACCTTTTCTACGACTTAGTATTCGGAGAACGGTATTATATATTTTAAACCAAAAATTCCAAATTTCAAAATTTTGACAAAAATTAATTAAGGACCTGTTACAACAAAAGTATAACAGCTATTAAAAATCCAAAAACACCCTAGTTATCCTCACACAAAAACCTTTCTAAAAATAAACAAATCACTTTTCTACGACTTGTATTTCAGGAGGAATGGATATTTATGTTTGAAACACAAAAATCCAAATTTCTAAATTTTGATAAAAATTAATTAAGGACCTGTTACACCAAAAGTATAACAGCTATTAAAAATCCGAAGAACCCTAGTATTCCTCACACAGAAAACCTTTCTAAAAATATAAAAATCTCTTTTCTACGACTTGTATTTCAGAAGGAACGGCTATTTATATGTTTAAACCACAAAAATCCAAATTTCAAAATTTTGACAAAAATTAATTAGGGACTTCTTACTCATACAGTATAACAGGTATTAAAAATCCGAAGAAACCTTATTCCTCTCAGATAGTCACTTCAACTTATTTAAAAGTCCATTTATATGATTTGAACCACAAAATGATCAAAATTTCAAATATTTTGACCCAAAAATAAATATAAGGACAACAAAAGTATAACAGCTACTAAAAATCCGAAAACCCTTAGTATTCCTCACACCACAAAAACCTTTCTAAAAATAAACAAATTCAACTTCATCTCTCGGTTTTTGTTGTATGATCCGGGAGAAGAAGAATGTGACTGACCTAATATTACATGTAGAATAGATGATTGACAGCCACAAAACATAAAAAGGATACGATAGAGTATATCATATATCTATTATAGAGCAGAAAATTGCTGCATAATTCATAGACTTTGAGGGAAACAGTTCTATACCTAATTCACATAAAGTAAGGGGAGAGGACTTGTGAGTAGAAGCATGGCTATTAAAAGTCACCATATTCGATGATGCACTATATAACACCAGTAAAAGTCTATTGCATTAGACAGCCATATTAAAAGCTTTCTAAAAAATATTATTTATAAATAAAAATACAACTTTCTCTATACCTAAATATGGATGTGATTTTAAGGAGAAGGACAGGAGAAGAAGTTGGTTTATATATAGTGTTAATTATAACAAGATCATCAGAGCATATGGAAGATTTCAAACACAGTTCTCTCCCAAATGGATCTTATTGGACACGTTATACATGGCTAGCATTGTCCTTAATTAGGATATTATAGCTATACAGAGAATAGGATGAAACAGACTAATACGTATAGATCTCGCAGAGTATCGCCTCGTGTGCTGATATATAGAATCCCGCACCGAAAACCTCTTACTAATAGAGTACTAAGAATCCACATTTGTCTAACAGACTTTGGTCATATATCGAAAAGCGGTGAAAAAAGTCAAGTGTTATTAGTGAGTAATTAGGAAACATGAGAAATATCAAAAGTCGCAATAGAATTATACTTACAAATTTCAGAAATATTTCAGTAATAAATATTAAGAGCCTGATAATACTCAAGAAGAGAGAGAAGAGTAGTAGTTAATCATATAGCAGACAGTTACTTACAAAAATAACGACAAAAAATATAGATTACAAAAATATTCTTGAGAGAGTTTGTATGAAAATCAGATGATTATTTATAGAAGAGACATCTAATACTTCGACATAATTAGAGAAGTGAATAAACATATGATGGAATTTACACAATGATAGAATGACAGCGCGCCATAAGATCTATTTCCTCACAACAAATCTCTCTCTAAAAGACTAATAGAGAAAGATATCACTTTGTCTACCGAATTGTTAATCTTATGGAACAAGGAGAAGAGAGCGCGGATTTAAAATTGTAATTTAGAATAAAACAAACAAAAAACAACATTCTAGTTTCACAGGAAATCTTTCAAAAATTTGAAGAATAATAAGATCTGAATTAAATGATTTAATTGAGCACCTGTGAAATACAACCATAAAAGCAAATACATAAACCAAGGTGATAGTTACAACCCCCGAAAAACAACTTCTTACTTGTTAATTCTTTAGACATCTATCAAGACTCTGTATTCATCAAGAAAAAATAAATAGAGAGAGAGCGAGAGCAATCATATGTTTCAAGCATAACCATAAATGCTTAGGAGTTGAGAACGGTCTTGTTTATATATCTTAGGAGAGAAAAATACCAGATTAGAATGTTTCCATTTAATTAATTCATTTTGAACACAACAAGGTTGGCAATCCAAAATATTCTATAGAGATTCTTGATGAATATCAAAAAAGATATGAGATTAGTTAGAGCATCTCTCAGATACACGCGAAAAAGATTCCATGACACAAGCGAATATGAACCAAGGAAAGCGCCTGAGAGACAGCGCATAGTTCTCTCCAACTGACGCGAAAACGCTTTCCTTAAAAAAATAATTTACAAAAAGATCACTGCTAGACAGACATAGTATGTAAGAGATAATATCTCTCAAAGGAGGGAACCGAACGGTTTGAAAGATTGAAAGTAAAATAGCACCGTAGATTATGTAGGGAGTATAGATCAGTCTTGCTGACAGAACCACAACAAAGAAATAGATCGATTATATCAAATTTGTGATCACTAAAAATAGAACTACTTAATTTAAGGAATCTGATTACTAATACCAACCAGATTTATATAAATCAGTCTATTAAAATAGAATGATCACATAATATAAGTATTCCTCACATCAAAAAACCTTATCAAATATAAATTATTTACTTAATATACTAACTTATTCTACTTACGACTTTTATTTTTTAAAAAGGCCATTTATATGTTTTAACCATAAACAACAATAAAATCCAAAAAATCCTAAATTTCTAATAAATATTTTTAGACATAATATATACTAAGGACCTAGTACTAACCTAAATAGATATACTTAATAATACATAGCTATTTATAGGAAATCCAAATAAATTATCACTCATATTAAATTATTTCCAAATTATTAATAATGAACAATATAATTTAAGGACTATATATTTACTCCAAATAATATAAGTTAACTAAGCAAATTAATTCATAAAAATATAAAATCTGAAGACACCATTATTAATATACTAAAAATTCAATAACAAAGAATTCTGGAATTAATATAAACTATAAAATAAATTTGATATCCCAAATGAATTGGCACACCGTAAGAACTAGGCCATTATTTAATATATGATTTTGATACACTAAATAAAAATCCAAAATTTTATTTACATATATAAATTTATTCATAAATTTATTAGACTCATAAAAATATTAATTTTAAAGGATACCTTGTAAACTCTTAACAAACTGTATAATTCAGCTTATAAAAATAAGAAGACACCCTAGTATTCATTACACCCAAAACCTTCTTCTAAAAATTATTAATAGTAGCTGTCTTCCTATAACGACCCTTGTCTGTTCTAGAGGGCAACGTCAGCTATGAGCAATCCGTTTAATTGTCCATGTGGTACCCTCGATTTGCGCAATCGACAAATTTGACTAGATTTAGAGTCATATTTCATCTCTTTAAAGGAATCTGTTTACTACTCTATATTGCGTCATACCAGCCTTAAGTCGATTAATAAAAATACTCCCGATTTAATACATGTAGCGCTGTCTATTTGCCTGTCTCATCATAGGCGACAGACAGCGCTTTTCCTAAAAAGGACCTGTGAACAAAACTCTCTGTCTGCATACGTATGCTTGCAAAGTTCGTCTATAAGGTTTACCCAAGGAACCATCTCTCCATTTGTTTATATGTCTCAACTTTATACAGACCAAAGCGTAATCTCCAAGATTATTTCAATAAATTTTGACAAGTTACTTTATTTTTAAGATTTTAATGTCGCTTTAAATACCTGTTACAATCAAAATGTATATAATTATATATATACATTATTATTATAAAAAATTCACTGAAAAAATCCTTTATAATTCTTACACATGAAAAACCTTTATATTATAAAAATATAAAAAATTCATTTATTCATACTAATGTATGTGGCCACTGCAAGAAATTGGCACCAATTGTCCCATATTAGTCTTGAACCACACGTACTTTATCCCAGTTATACTAAATGTTGACGAGTAAATTAGGTTCTCAAGAGGAGAAAGCTTGTATTTCATCGCTATTATCGAGCGGTGGATAGTGAACAGCTATTGAACATTACGAAGGGACACAACATCTTTAGAGTGTCCTCTCTCTGAATCGAAAAGAATACAATTCACTTTCTGTACGACTTGTATTTCAGAGAGAATGGCCATTTATGTTTGAACCACAAAATCCAAATTTCAAAATTTTGGTGGACAAAAATAGTTAAGGACCTGTTACATCAAAAGGTGCCAGCTAATTAAAATTCCGCAAGAACCCGTAAATTCCTGCACACGAAAATAACCTCTCTCTCATAAAAATCACTTTTGTCCTCTATCTCCTCACGCAAAGGAAACCTTCGAGTATCCCGTTAAACTAAGTTGCCGCTTAACCTAGTGGCGGTAACCAAGTTCCGTTAAATCCCTATTGTTAGTTAGAACCTAAGTTAAGTCTAACCTAATTCCTTTAACTTTTTAAGTTCGCGTAACCTAAGTTAAGTTGAGCCTAGGTTATTCTATAGCTCGGTAAAGTTTAAATTAACCATTGAAGTCCTTTTAACCTTAAGCGTCTACCCTCGTTTAAGACGTCCGTTCCTTGGCGGCTAGTCTTCCGTTAACCTAAGTTCCGTTAACCTCTAAGTTCCGTTAACCAAGTTCCGATTAACCTAAGTTCATTTAACCTAAGTAAGCTTAACCTAAAGTTAAGTTAAAATAACGTTCCGTTAACTAAGTTCGTAACCTAAAGTTCCGTTAACTAAGTTCCGTTAAACCTAAGTTCCGTTAAACCTACGTTCCGTTAACCTAAGTTCCTCTTAATCTCAGTTAAAGATTAACTAAATTTACGTTAACCTAGGTTCCGTTAACTTACGTTCCTTTAACCTAAGTTCCGTTAACCACAGTTCCGTATATAACCTAAGTTCCGATTAACCTAAAGTTGCGTTAACTAAGTTCCGTTAATCTAAGTTCCCGTAACCTACGTTCCTTTAACTAAGTTAATTAACCTAAGTTCCGTGTAAACCTAATTGTTTAAGTTAACCTAAAGTTCCGTTAAACCTAAGGTTTCCGCTTAACCTAAGTTCCGTTTAACCTAGTTCGTGAACCCAAGTTCCGTTAACAAGATTCCGTTAAAACCTAAGTTGCCGTTACACCTAGAGTTCCGTTCTACTAAGTTAAGTTAACCTAAGTTCCGTTAACCTTGACATATAAGTTAAACCATAAGATTCCTGTTTAACTCGAACTTCCGATTAACTTCAGGTTTATAAATTACCTCTGTTCCCGTATCCAAAGTTTCGTCAAGTTGAAGTTGACTGTGGAACCTCATATTCCGTCTACACCTAGTTCCAGCCTTAACCAAGTTTCCGTTAATCTAGTTTCCGTAACCTAAGTTCCGTTAACCAAAGTTTCGTTAACCTAAGTTTCGTTAACCTAAGTTAGGTTAACCTATGTTCCGTTAACCTAAAGTTCCGTTTAACCTATAGTTGGGCGTTAACCTAAGATTCTTGTATACGGCGGACTAAGTTCCCGTTTAACCTAGTCCGTTAAACCTAAGTTCGTATACTAAATTTGTTAAGTTAACCTAAGTTCCTTTAACCTAAGATCGAAACCTTAAAACTAAGTTAGAGTTAAACCTAAGTTAAGTTAAGCCTAAGTTTTAAAGTCTAACTCTAACGCTCTCCTCACCAATTGTCCTAACTAGGTTTTTGTTAAACCTACGTTGCCTTGGTGAACCATAAGTTACACGATTAACCTGAAGCTACGCGATTAACTAAGTACGCGTTAACTAAGTAGGTTAACCTAAGTTCCAAGTTGTAAACCTAAGTTCCGTCACTAGTTCCTGTTACCTAAGGTATCCATTAACCTAAAGTTCCTGGTTAACCGTCCCATCAGTTCCAGTTAACCTAACAGTTCGTAACTAGTATCCGTTAACCTAAGTTCACGTTAAACCTAAGTTCCGTTAACCTAAGTCTTGTAACCTAAGTTCGGTTAACCTAATATAAGTTAACAAGTTCCGTTAACCTACGAAGTTAATAGTGTAAAACGGCTAGAGATTCCTTGTTTGTTATGAGCTATTAGATTCCGGTTTAATCTCTATAATGTTATGATTGGGTGTCACTCTAAGTTCCGTTAGTTAAGGTTAACCATAGAGTTGCCGTGTTATAGCCTGTAAGAGTTCCGTTGTGTCAACGGCTCATAATTATGAGTGCGTTAACTTCTACAGTGTGCTTAAACTAAGTTAACTGGTTAACCTATAGTCCTCCGTTAACCTACAGTTCCGTTAACCTAGTTGCGTATTGAAACCTGACGGTTTCCGTTTAAATCCATAAATTCCTGCAATTAAACCATAAGTTCAGATCTCAACTCCTCTACATGCTTCTCTGTCTCTACATCCAACTCTCCTTACCGGTGTAATACGGCTATTATGTTGCGGGTAACCGTTAAGGTAATGAACACTAAGTTCGTTAACCCTAAGTTTCGGTTAACTAAGTTAAAGTTCCGTTAGGCCTAAGTCCGATTAAACCTAAAGTTCCCTTAAACCTACGCTTCCTTTAACCTAAGTTAAGGTAACTAGTTCCGTTAACCTTATTTAAGTAACCTCAGTCCGGTTAACCTAAGTTCCGTTAAACCTAAGTTCCGTATAATCCTAATTAAAGTTAACCTAAGTTCCCGTTAACCTAAGTAAGTTAACCATAAGTTAAGTTAACCTAAGTAAAGTTAACCTAAGTT
>JABUQX010009193.1:0-5000 GCA_015478945.1 Trachelipus rathkii
TCTTCACCGATTTTGGTGTCAGACAATCTTTCTTCGATCGGTAATGGATCCATATCCACTAAATTAATATTTTCTTCATTTCGGTGTCTACATGACCGCCGATGCACCTATCTCTTTCCCGACGTTGGTCCATCTCTTTCTTCTTCTCATCTTCTCTTCTCAATACAATATATTTCTTTCAGCAGATTTATGTGATATAGGCTCCTATCACATCTCCCTACGTGACTTCTTAGAAGGTTTTGCTGTATAGTTCCAAGACTGGTACGGCCCTCCCATCTCATAAGAATCTTGTTAGTAGACGCTATGATAAACCAGAGCTAATCCCCTACTTTCTCGCCTTTCGTTCTTGCCTTTATCGTAATACCTCTGTGAAATTTGGGCTCTGTTAAATTTTTCTCGCCAACTTCAGAGTCCACTCCAGCCTCTCTGCAAAATCAAACACGTACCTGTAGGTTGATCTTGCCTCCTCGGGATTGATGTCTCCCGCCCAAATTTCATGCAATATTTGCATCGGACCCCGCACAGTCCTTCCATACAGGAGCTCAAAAGGTGAGAATCCTGTGGAGTCCTGTGGGGCCTCCCTATATGCAAACAGCAATGGCTCTATAAACTTGTGCCACTTTCGCACCTGCTCGCTACACATCCTTTTGAGCATCCGCTTTAAAGTACCATTAAACTTTTCTGTCAGACCTTGGCTCATGGGGTGGTAGATACTAGAAAACTTCTGTTTTATATTCAGCATCTTAGTTACATCTCTCATTAAGTCAGATGTAAATTGTCGACCATTATCGCTGAGTATCTCCTTTGGAACCCCTAACCTCATAAAAATGGATACCAGGCTTTCTGTAACCTTCTGCGCGGTTATGCTCTTTAGAGGAACTGCCTCTGGATAACGTGTGGCGGCGTCAACAAGGGTCAAGACATATTGATGTCCTTCAGATGATGGTGGCGTGATCGGTCCTATCAAATCGATTATTACTCTCTGAAAGGGCTCATCTATGATGGGCATGGGGCATAGTGGTACCTTCTTCACCATTCCTTTCGGGCACGTCCTTTGGCATATATCGCAGGAGTAACAATGCCTGGTTACGTCCTGGTATATGTTAGGCCAAAAAACCGTTGGGTAATCTTCCATAGTTTTCACCCTTGATGTCCTCCGAAAACTTCATCATGTGCCACTCTCATGACTTTACTTCTATATTCTTCGGTACTACAAGGAGTAAACCTTCCAGATGGTTTTCCATAACTCTTTTAAATAATACCCCATTTTTCCTTTTATCTTTCTCCACGGACCTCCATATCCTTTGCAGTGTAACATCGTCTCTCTGTCTCTCCCTGAAAGTTTCACGATCACGAATGAGTTCCGTAATCTGTCCATCGTGAATTACTTCTACTTCATTCACGGCTACAACTTTCTCCACCATAGAATTTTGTACATGAGGTGCTGTGTCACCTCCTTGTATGACATCATCTTCCATTGTACTGTCTTGAGTCTTAAACTTTAATACATTATTTACAATTGATGTCCCCCGGACATCCGGTATTTCTATACCTTTTTCAACATACACTAGTGGTTCTATAGGGACTATGCTCAATTCCTCATCTATAACATCCTTGGATGAACTTTGGGACTCTGTTGCCATACACAATGGTAACTCAGTGGTTGGTCCGACATCTTCTCTGACGATGTCCAAAGATTGTGGTACAGACGGTTCCTCGCTAAAAATCTCTTCCTTTTCCAAACTCGCCATTCCATGAGTATGATCAGTTTTCCTCGGCATTGCGCCCCACAACAGATTCTTCTCAGAATCTTCTTCAGCATGCTCATGAGCGGGGAATACAATTCTCTTTCTTTTGAATTACCCATCCTTCAAATGAGGACCACGACAGTCGTCCCACGTGAGGTTTACAATACTAGTACGCACCAACATTCTAATAATTCAGATCATATACGACCTCTTGGCAGCACTGCTGCGGTCGTCCCACCCACAAAGCAGTCCATTACCGATAGTCGCGAGCGGAACTTTCATACTGTTCTGTCCAGCAACCTCATCGTTATATTATCACCAATATAACATTCTTTAGGTACGTACTTTTCTCGCACGACAACAAAATTGCACCCACTGTCACGGAGTATCTTGACGCGATATCCGTTCACCGTCCCATAAGTTATAGGTAAGTGATGCGAAAATTTATCATTTTCGCTCACCTTCGTTGTTTCAGTAGGGAGATTCGGCTCTTCACCTGATCCATTCAGGACTTTATTGCCATTCTTGAAAACTCCGGATGCTACCGTGTTTTTCCCTTCCTCCTTTTGCTTACTGAAATTATTCTGTCCTCTACCACTATTGTTGAAATATGGAGGGGCTCTGCAATCTCTGGCGAGATGCCCTCTCTTCGAACACCTGACCACAGCCCTTGGCTCACTGCTACTGCGACGATTTTCTTGCCTGTCGCTGTTTCCACTACTGCTCTTTTCTCCACTGCTATTTGGTCGTGACGCGCGTTGGCCATTACTTTTATGATTATCATTCTTGAAATAACCATTTCCTCTCGATCTAAAATTAGTGTTATTATTGTGATTACTTTTATCTGTGTGATTATGATTCCGTGCGTGACTTGACAATAACTTCAGGTGGTGGCTTCATGTAGTTCTCTGAACTAACAATGATTTCTTCAATACCTTATTATTTTTCTCCTTCAAATAATAGCCAATTTCTTTCGGTAATTGTGTTTAGGTAATTATTCAAGAGAAAAACTCAATCAAATCGTCGGAGTCATTTACATTAGCTGCGGCAATCCACTTACGTAGTGTTTCTATAATCTTTTAGGTATACCCCTGATCGTTATCCTCTGTAGGATCCATACTTTTATACTTGGCACCGTATCCACTTCTTGTTACAATCAAAACCCTTATCAACAGGCTCTCTTCAAATTATCGTAACTTTAATTCTTCTACAGTAAGATTGTTGAAACCTAACGGCCTTAATAGGAGATATGATCCCGTGTCAAAGCTTGTTTTCAGGCATGTCATTTGACTCGCCTGTTTCTCAAACGTTAATAAATACCTTCGATGTCGTTTACTTTTCTCATCGAAGTACATGGAATTAATTTGGGTACTTGTTGGTGCAGGGCGCTGAGTGTTCTGGAGCTCTGAGAGTTACTGCAGCATCATGTTGACGTTGACGGTCCTCAGCGTCTAACTTCATCTGGAACATTCCCGCTTCTATTGCATCCTCCTCTCTGCCCTTAACTTAAATTAATTGAGCCTCACAGCTCACCTTAGCTTTCTCGTTTCCAGCTTCGAGCTTAGCTTTTTCTCTCTTCGGCTTCGGAAGCACTTTTCCTCCAATGCGGCAGTTATCTTCTGTTGCTCAATCTCAGCTTCTTTAGCTAATCTCTCCTTCAACATGTTTGCAGTTTCCTTACCCGATAATTTGCACATTTCCACAAATTCAGCATTAGTAGACATTATTACAATGTTCTTTCTCAAAAATCAACTCTAAAATAAACCACGGTCAATAAGTCACTTTCCTCGCACGAATCACAACTTTTCTACAAAAAATTTCGAAATTTGCTTCCCTGATACACGCAGGAAAACAAATTTATTTCAACAAAATTAAAGATGTATATATATATATATATATATATATATATATACATATATTATATATATATATATATATATATATATATATATATTATTATTATATATATATATATATATATATATATTTTTATATATATATATATATATATATAAGTATAGAGTATATATATATATATATGTTGTTACATATTATTATATATATATATATATATATATTATGTATATATATATATATATATATATATATATATTATAGTTATTATATATATATATTATATTATATATTATTACATATATATTCTTTATCATTCTGTAGTAAAATTTATCAAACTCTGGTGGAAAATAGTATTTTCTGTCCTTGGACCCAAAGCGAGTAAAGTCAAAAATTTTGAAAATCGATATTTCACGCAATACCGATCTTTGTACTTATCTATCTCACAATAAGATACCAATAAATTTATATATATATATATATATATATATATATATTATATATATATATATATATATATATATATATATATGTAAGGTATATATATATATATATATATACAGCAAAAAATACATAGATCAATCAAAATTTAGACTTCAATATATAATTACAGTATATATATATAAGAGTATATATATATAGTGAGAGTATATATATATATATATATATATATATATATATATATATATATATATATATATTATATATATATATATATATATATATATATATATATATTTATTTATAAGGACATTAAACATAAAGTATTCTAATTATACCAGTAATGTAATTGTTTCCTGGAATAACAGTATTGCTGTATTAGTAAAAGTACTATTTAACAATACGCATAAAATCAAATATATGCAAACTTCGACAAAATGAATAGTACAATGAACTATACTGACAGTTAACATGCAATATTAACATATATCCCAGATGTTAATATTGAAGACAATACTTAAACAATAACTTTAGCACAGGTTTTAGCAAAAGCAATTACAAACAAATAACTCTGTGCTTCAATATTCAGCAAAAATATCAAAAATGAATTCACAACACAGTAAAGTAGTTCAGTAATAACGAATACAGACTGGATGGTTACAAAATAAATCCCAGGACAGGAACGCCCAATTAAATGTAATGGGGTGGTTCAGATAGAAAATAATTGTAATGTCAAACTTACTCTTCCAGCAAATAAACAATTCCTTGGCCAGGCCCCCGTGACAAGACAACCATCCAAAACACTTATTAGATTCTCGACCTATATTATATCAGTGTTCCGACCTCCTGTTGGATAAGATATCGGCCTGTGAAGTACTGCAATGTAATCAAATAGTCAAACTTACCAACGTAACACCCTGGAGATCTACCTAGTAATATAACGGTACCGAACTGTTC
>JABUQX010009193.1:32500-40000 GCA_015478945.1 Trachelipus rathkii
TCTGAACTATCATTTTAATTTTTTTGGTAACTACTAACCGTTTAGTCGTCCATCAGTAGTCCGACAGCCGTTCGACAACCATCCGTTAGTCGGACGTCAATCGTACGTCACCCTGAGGTCAACAGGAAACAAACAAATTTGAAAATTATCCCAAGTAAAATAGTTTCTCAAAAAAGAAACTTATAAGTCTCATTTAAACGCATTTACCTAAATTGATAAAATAAATAGTAAAAAAAAATCGGTAAAAAAAAACGCATAAGAGAAAAAGAAATGATGAAACCTCGTAAGAGAGAGAGAGAGAGAGAGAGAGAGAGAGAGAGAGAGAGAGAGAGAGAGAGAGAGAGAGAGAGAGAGAATCGAAATAATAAATTGTAATGAGTTCTTATATAATAAAGTTTGGAGGCAGTTCAAAAATATTTCCACAGAGGGATTTTTATAAAATATTACCCCTGAGGGATACATCACAAAAATATGCATGTAAAATATCTTAATAAAACGCACAAATTTACAATCATTCATATATTTAAGTTAGTATACATACAGTTATACATCAGAGAATAGTATATACTCACATTGCTACCTACGCATCATGATACAGTATATATATATATATATATATATATATATATATATATCCCTCACCTATATATATATATATATATATATATATATATTTATATATATATAAATATATTTATTTTTATATATACCAAATAAATATATATATATATATATATATGTATATATATATATATATATATATATATATATATATATATATATATATATATATATATATATATATATATATATATATATATATATATATATATATATATATATATATATATATATATATATATATATACAGTAATCCCTCGCTCTATCGCGGGGTGCGTTCCAGACCCCCCGCGATAGGTGAAAATCAGCGAAGTAGAGGAGAGAGGAAAAGGATCCTGTCCATATCTATATCGCTATCGATTGCATGAATCCGAACACATTTGAGAAAAATCAAAATAAAGCTGTATTGAGTCAAAATGAATCTGTATTGTAATAAAAGAACTTCACACCTTTAAAAATTAAAACAAAAGTTTAAATCTATGCTACCTTACATAACTTAAAATAACATTACTTAACGTAACCTAACCTTACCTAACCTAACCAAACTTACATTATTATATAATTTATTTCACTTTCCATTGTTTCAATAAACAACAAAACAAGTTATATAAATAAATTAGAAAATAGTTCAAACACTTCTCACTATGCGAGAACCGTTCTACATTTTGTTCGATAACGTAAATATGGAAGAAAAATTGACTTCAGCTTCATGGGACAGGGATAATGGAAATGAGTCGAGGAAAATATTTACTATTTATATACATTTTAAGTCTTTATAAATGTACTGTAACACTTCCTATGCTATTACATGTTTTATAATAATAATAATATATATATATATAATAATAATAATATTTAATAATAATATATAAATATAATAATACTAATATATGTAACATATTTCAAAAGAATATATATATATATATTATATATATATATAATAATAATAATAATATAATGATATATATAATAATATATATGAAAAATATAAAAATATATAATAATAATAATAATCATTATAAGAATCTATAAATAATAAAAATAATAATGATATATAATAATGTATATGTAATAATATATATATAATAATAATAATATAAGTATATATAATATATATATATGCTCTTATATGTTATAATAATATATTTATATATATGTTTATATATATATATATATAATATATATATATATATATATATATATATATATATATATATATATATATATATATATATATATATATATATATATATATATATATATATCATGTCTTTTATCCCTGTCCATATCCATATCGCTATCGATTGCATGAATCCGAACACATTTGAGAAAAATCAAAATAAAACTATTGAGTCAAAATAAAACTGTATTGTAATAAAAGAGCTTCACATCTTTAAAAATATTTGTTTGTTTCTTTTTAAATCTATGCTACCTAACGTAACTTAAAATAACCTTACTTAACGTAACTTAACTTACTTAACCTAACCAAACTTATATTATTATATAATTTATTTCACTTTCCATCGTTTCAAAAAACAAAACAACAAGTTATATAAATATATATATGAAAATAGTTCCAACTCTTGTCACTATGCACGCGCCGTTCAACATTTTGTTCGATAACGTAACTATAGAAAATAATTGACTTCAGCTTCATGGACAGAGATAATCTACATGAGCCATGCATATATAGATAATAGTGTGCCGTGTACGATCTCACATCGGCAAACTACATAGCTCAAGCGAGTCTATTGTTCCTTACAGTTTACGCGGGTATCAGAGAGAGAGAGAGAGAGAGAGAGAGAGAGAGAGAGAGAGAGAGAGAGAGAGAGAGAGAGAGAGAGAGAGAGAGAGAGAGAGAGAGAGAGAGAGAGTTCAAACCACACGAGAATTTATATGTACATAGTACATACATATGTACATTTATACTTATGTATGCACATGTATGTTATATATGTGTATATTTTAAGCTTTTATGCTGTAAAAGCTTCCTATACTATTAAATACGTACATACATATTAAAAGTATAATATATATATATATATATATATATATATATATATATATATATATATATATATATATATATATATATATATATATAAATATAAAAATATATATATATATATATATATATATATATATATATATATATATATATTATTATTATTATTATTATTATTATACATTCACTTTTGTCCCGCTTGAGCGGGGTAGTGGTGCGTACAGCCTCCCTCATTCACACCCCCTCTCATCTCGCCCTCACCCACCTCCTCCCCACTCTATCCCTCGCCAACACCCTACCCTCTTCCTCCCCCATCCCTCCCTCCTCCAGCATCTCCTTTATTCCATCCATCCACCTCCTTCTTGGTCTCCCCTTCCTCTCCTTCCTATCCCTCCGCCTCCCAAACTCTTCTAACCACTCTCTGTTCCTCCATTCTCACTAAATGCCCATACCATCTTAACATTCCCTTCTCCGCTCTTCCCACCAGACCATTCCTCCAATCACATCTCTCCCTCACCACCCTATTCCTAATCCTCTCCCTTCTACTAACCCCACAAACCGCTCTCAACCCCTTCATCTCAAATACTTTCAACTTCTTCCTGGACCTGGCATTCAACCCCCACGTTTCACACCCGTACAACACCGCTGGTACACAGATTTTCTCAAACATACTTATCTTGACTTTCTGTGATAGATCCCCCCTTTCCATATTTCTCTCAGACCACTCAAAGCTCTCATTCCTTCACCTATTCTATGCTCTATCTCCTCCTTCATCCCTCCCCCCTTACCCAACTCCATCCCTAAATATCTAAAAATCTTTACTTCTTCCAATACTACACCCCTACTCTAACCTCTAACACCTCCTCCTCTACACTCTCCTCCTCCTCAAAACACTTTACTCTTACCTGGATTTATTTTAGGCCCCTTTTGTCCACACATTCTCTCAAACTCCCTCACCAAATACCTCAACCCCTTCCGCGCTCTTCGCCACTAGGGCATTATCATCCGAAAACAGTATCATGTTCACTTCCCTTCTATCATTCCCATTCATCAATTCCACCCCCCTCCCCTCCCTCACCATTCCTCTGCAAACACTCTCCATAAACAGATTGAATAGCCACGGCGACATTACACACCCCTGCCTCAATCCACACACCATCCCAAACATCTCACTCTTCCCTCCTACTCTCACACACATTCTACTATTCCTATAAAAAGCCCTAATACCTTTCCCTAGATTACCCCCCACTCCATTTTCCTCCAACACCCTCCATAATTCACCCCTATTCACTCTATCATATGCTTTCTCTAAATCAAAAACACCCATACACTTTCCCTTTCCTCTCTATACTTTTCTCCACAAGCATCTTTAATGTAAACACTTGATCCACACCCCCTTCCCTCCCTAAACCCTCCTTGTTCTTCCCCCTCCCCTCCGTTAAACCTCTTACTCTCTCAATCAGTATTCTTCCACTTTTCCCTACCACACTTAAAAGACATATACCTCTATAATTTCCACATTCCATCTATCCCCTTTCCCCTTATACAGAGGAACCAAACAACCATCCCTCCCAATCCTGTGGTACCTCACCACTCCCCTCCAACATATGTTGTACAATCTGCTAGCCATTCCTCCACCCCTATACCTTCCTTCTGCAACATTTCTATTCTCACACCATCCAGACCTGCGGACTTCCCTTTTTTTCCTTTATTCACAGCCCTAATAATTTCCTCCATTTGTCTTTCATCTTTCTCCTCCCCTCCCTTTTTCTTTTCTTCTCACACCCCGTACTTCTTCCCCTACCCCACCCCCTTCATTCAATAGTCCACTAAAGTACTCCCCCCACCTCTTCCTCACCCTATCCTCTCCTCCTATCCACCCCCCCTCTCCTCCCTTAATCCTCTCCCCCCCCCCCCCCTTCTTCTTTTTTTATTAACTTCTTTCCAAAACATCTTACTCCCCGATTCAAAATTTTCCGTCACTCTTCTACACCATTCCCCTTTTGCTCTTCTCTTCGCCCTCTCCACCGCCCTCTTTGCTTCCACTCTAATCCTTCTATATTCCTCCCAACTATCTTCTCTCCTACTTCCCAACCATTTCACATAGGCCTCCTTTTTCCTTTTTACCACCTCACTCACCTCCTCACTCCACCATTCACTCCCTTTCCTTCTGCTTGCACCCACCCTTTTTACTCCACACATACCCTTCTAGCCTCTTCACATACTGCCTCTCTAAATCTCTTCCACTCCCCCTCCACCTCCCCAATTCCCGTCCCTCTCACATTTCTCCACCTGTCCTCCATACCTCTCCTAAACTCCTCTTACACACTATCTCCTCCAATTTTTCCACCTTTATCACTTCCACTCTCCTCTTTTCTCCCCTCTCTAACCATCACCTCTCCTCCCCACCCTTATCCTGGCAAGCACCAAATAGTGATCCGATATCCCCCCCGCCCTCTAAATACATTTTACAAGTAATCTGCCTCTATCCTTTCCATTTACACACACATAATCTAGTAACGCCTTCCCCCCCGTTATCTCGCTCTTCCATGTATACTTATGATTCTCACTTTTTTTTTTTAAACCACGTATTCCCCACTATCATTCTTCTTTCGACACACAACTCTATCAGACTTTCTCCATTCTCATTCCTCTCTCCTACCCCAAAAGGTCCTATTATTCTTCCTACCTCCTCCCTTCCCACTCCTGCATTCAAATCTCCCAATAGACAATTTTTTTCATTTACCCCAAAACTTTCCCAACACTCATTCAGCTCTTCCCAAATCTTTCTCTCTCCTCCTCCCTCACTCCATTCACTGGTGCGTACGCACATACAAAAACCCACATTTCCCCCCCGAATTTCACTTTTACCCACATAATCCTAGAACTCACCTGGTTACACAATCTCACCTTATCCCACATCTCTTTCCTCATAACTATTCCCACCCCTTCCCTCGCCCTCACTCTCTCGTTCACCCCCGAAATCATACCCTTGTATTCTCCAAAATTCATCTCCCTCTTTCCTTTCAACTTAGTTTCTGTTATCCCTAACACATCCAACCTTTTTTCCTCAAACATCAACCCTACTTCCTCCCTCTTCAAATCCTCGTTTACCCCTCTCACATTCATACACCCCACCCTGATTACCACTCTCCTCCCCATCTTTCCCTATTTCTAAAAATAACTCAATCAGGCTGTACGCTTTATGGGAACCCCCACCCTTGGTAATTCCCAACACCAAGGGCTACCACCCCGCTCACCAACCCACAATATCAACAACAAAATACGTTAGAATAATATAAGACACAATAAAAGGTTAATTACTTAAAAACTCCTTAAAATCACTTCCAATAAAAAAGGTTAAATTGACAATATACAGTAAAAATAAAAGGTTATAACCTACACTATCAATTTATATTTAAACTTAAACTTTTTCATATAAAATTAGTATTTTTTTTTTTACATATTGAACATTTATTTAAACAGCGGACAAACATTTAAACTTTAAACCTTTGAGATGCTAAACATTATTTAATTTGCATTTCAAATTTCAATTCTAATTAAAAATTCACTCAATATAAATCAAATGATTTATTGTAACTTATTACTGCACTATTTTATTGTATTTATTATCAATACATATATATATATATATATATATATATATATATATATATATATATATATATATATATATATATATATATATATATTTTATATATAACTATATATATATATATATATATATATATATATATATATATATATATACACACTTATATATATATATATATATATATATATATATATATATATATATATATATATATATATATATATATATATATGAAATGTAATATATATATATAATATATATATATATAATATATATATAATATAAATAATAATAACTATTATATATATATATATATGTATATATATATATATATATATATATATATATATATATAGTATAAAAAAATTAAATGCGATACAGATATTGTTTTTCGAAAAATCAGCGATGCATAAGCCGCGAAAAGTGGATAAAACCGCCATATAACGAGGGGTATATATAATATATATATACATAGTTTTATATATATATATATATATATATATATATATATATATATATATATATATATATATATATATATATATATATATATATATATATATGTCATATATTATATTTATATATATATATATATATATATATATATATAATATATATATATATATATATATATATATATATATATATATATATATATATATATATCTCCATATATATAATATATATATATATATATATATATATATATATATATGGTAAAAGCTACTTATCGGTCACATGGTAATTCTGTAAATTAGTAAATGTACTGTATATAAAACTAAAGTTTATTTAAAATTAAACATTTTTAGGGGCGAAATGAAAACTATTTAAAGCAAATAAAAAAAATTTTATTGCTTGTTTTTGGATCTAGTTTGCTACGCTACATTCTTAATTGAATAAAATGTATTGAAACTTAATGTGTTGAGCGGTCAAAGGTAAAAGAAAATTAAAATTAAAGAAAATAATTTTTTAAAGGTAACTAAACTTTTTTTAATACGAAATAAAAATTTTTTACTAGATGTAACCTAACCTAACATAACCTAACCTGATTTAACCTAACCTACCCTATTCTAACCTCATTTCATCCCTAGAACATAGGGGAAAAATTCGTTTCGCCCCTAGAACATCTATTTATGTAGTATGAGGTTATCAGCGTTTTTTTTTTTGTTTTTTTTTTATCCGACCTCTCGTTCCATGTGGCCGTTAAGTAGCTTTGTCCCATAGTAATATATAATAATATATATATTACATTTCATCA
>JABUQX010009193.1:45000-47500 GCA_015478945.1 Trachelipus rathkii
CACACACACACCCACCCACCCACCCACACCCACACCCACACCCACACACACACCCAGCGTACAATATATATATATATATATTATATAATAATATATATTATATTATATATATTTATTATATATATATAGTATATATATATAAATATTATATATATAGGAATGATGAGTATATATATATATGATTGATATATATTAGTATTATATATATATATATATATACATATATATATATATATATATATTATAGGTATATATATATATATATATAATATATATAATATATATATATATATATATAAATTATATATATATATATATATATATTATATATATAATATATATATATTACTCGGTTCCAAAATTTAACGCACACAAGTTACGCGAAGGAAGGGTTTAAAATGGTAAAAACGGCAAAAAAAAACACTTTATCTTTTATGAGACCAATTGACAATTAACATGGTTAGATTCTTCCCAGAAAACTGGATAGAGTCGTTTGATTATAGACTAGGGTGTAGGAGGCAAGGTGCAGGCCCAAAGGCGCTCGCATTAGGTTTCCGGACGGCTTCGGATCCCTGCCGGTGCAAACACACAATGTTGGTACGGAAAGGTGAAGGTCATCCGGGTAGGTGTTTGGTTTGTCCCAATACCGTGTTATTAGCCCCCTCTGACATATGATCCGATACTGCGTCCTGGCATGGCTCTCGTAAGGATGTGGAGGCGAATGTCCTGGACTAGTTGATTCTTGATTCCACATACGATCTGCTAGTGCCTGTTCGTAGATTAGATCAAAAAAAATAAGATCCAGGAGGGCCGTGGAGGTTCCCAGCTGCGTATCGGCATATGGATCCGACGTTTCAGGAAGCACAAATGTCGTAATGCGTTTGAGGTTCGGTCTACTATGGCTGGCCACGCACGCCAATTGAACCGTCCTATGTATCTCATTCACCACATTTTGCGCCTGGTGCTGCGTCCTCCTGCGTTTGTCTTCATGCATTTTTTTTAGAAATGAAAAAGAGGGTCACCAATATAGGGGCGCATGATGGCCACGACATATGGTTTGAGGATGTTCTGTTTGATATACCTTACGGGCTGAGAGTTCCCCCATCGAAGATTGGTGCAAACTTCGATAGTGATAGGCTCCCGATTAAAGCATGATGCCCTCCCAGACCATAACCTAGCCACCTCCAAACGTTGGCACCTGCAGCACATTGCATTCGCCAACCTTCTGCGCCGCGTCGTCGATTTATCAAGCACGGCCTGTTTCGATGCGTACAGAGGACGCTCTCGGAACTCGCCCGTAAAGAGAAAACTTTGCCCAATCGTTCGACCGTCCAAGGAATTTGTTCTCGGGCGCATGAGACCGTAGCCGCCCTCCGATTGTGCCGGTGGCGTGTGCGGTGTTGACCCTATGCAGTGCGCCGGGCCGTAATATGGTTCCCCGCAAGGCAGTTGACGAACTGGATTGTCACTCATCCCTGCGTGCCGGTGATATTACCTCCGCCAGCTTATCTCGCAGATTCAGTGCCGTTGTGTTAGTGCTCTCGTAATGTAATGCACGCATACAAAAAGTCCACCACGGGTTGTCGTCGTGGCTGCCCGGGTCTTACCTTGTATCTCACCAAGGCGATCATGTGTCTGGTTTTCCTAGGGGTGACCTTTGGACCACCGTGCATCGTTGTGTCAGCTCACACGATCGAACGGAAACGAAACCGGTCGACCAAAGGCCTCGGAACGTGTCTTCGGCGAGAGTGTTGTTTATCGTGCACGCACTGATCTAATTGACAGTTTGAAGCACTATCCTCTCCATGTTTATCAGAGCGCTTCGTACGGTGAATGATCCTCGCTCGGAGTATACCCCGATACCTAAACCTACCCCCACCTCCTCCCAACAGAATGTGGTTTTTGTTTTTTCCTATAATTACCGGAACATTTCCCCTCAATAATCTGGCTGATGCAATACTCTTGCAGGCGGTGGTCGCATGCATAGTACACGGTGATGCTGTCGTCTGGCGTTGATGTGGGGGGTTCATGTGCGGTTAGGCGTTGGCCTCTCGTTCCTTGCATGGGTGAATATTATCTTTGTCTGTCTTATTTTTGACGAGTTATATATACTTGTATATAATTACTGAATAAACATATATATATATATATATATATATATATATATTATATATATATATATATATATATTTTATATATATATATATATATATATAATATATGATATATATATATAATATATATAATAATATATATATATGACTTTTATATGCATTTTTGCACGTAGGAGAAACATATGCAGAATATAAGCTTAAGCTTTGAATGTTTTTTCCAATATATTCGGATTCTAGTAATCTCCGTCGCCATATTGAAACAAAAATGTAAAATAAAAAAAAAAAAATAAAATAAAATAAAAAAATTAAATTTCAAATTCAGTATTGGTAATATTGAAATATTGGTTATTCGATTTAAAATCTGTTTAGAAGTTGAATTTAGAGTT
>JABUQX010009193.1:52500-55000 GCA_015478945.1 Trachelipus rathkii
ATTATTATTATTATTATTATTATTATTATTATTATTATTATTATTATTATTATTATTATTATTATTATTATTATTATTATTATTATTATTATTATTATTATTTTATTAGTAAAAATAAACTCTGGGCTAATAAAAGATTCTAAAATATGCTTGTTTCAAACTCCTTACTTTGCTCAATAATTATATGTAGTGATGTATGGTATGTATGTATGTATTAGTCTAATATGTATAGTATGTAACTGTATGTATGTAAGTGTATGTATGTATGTATGTATGTATGTATGTACGTAAAAAATGTTTAAAAGTAAAATATGCAGAAAGTTGTCCAGATAATTTAATGTCAATTTTGTGAGTTGGAATCATTTAAGAAAAGATTTTGTTTCTACAGCAGCAATATCATAGTTGCTCAGTTAGCAAGAGGTTTAAAGCAAATATCACTAGGTTCATTAGATTTCTAGTGTATAATAGTTCACTAGTTATTAGGCCAAGACATAGCAGCAGGCTCCTCCTTGATTTGATAATGCAGATTTCAGGTCCAAAAGTGTGCAACTGATTTGAGAATCTGTATTCTTGTGGCCCTACTAACCAATGCCTGTCACTCCAGGAAGATATTCACCACTTTGGCGCTGGTGCCTTTAGAATTGCTTGAATGAGGACGGTAATGTAAACTTCAGACTTTCAAAGGAGTTAGAATATATTAAAGATATATAAAAATTTACATAATTCTGGGAAACTGTGTATGCTTAATGAAAATTGATGAACTTTATAGTATCTGAAACGAGCCTAGCAGAGGTTGCCTAGATAAATTTTTAAACTTTTTTAGCTAAAAAAATTGGGCGTAGGTTTTCTACTAAGGAAGGTAACTAAAATATATAAACCACGGTTATATTAGACTAACCCGTGGCTTACTACCATGATAAAGCTAGCTAATTACAATATAAAAAATATCACTTCACGAAAACCGGATACCTCACTACGGGCCTACACCGTTTCCATCTCATATACTTAGCATCATATTAATATTTTACTCTAATAAAAAAATAATATGTCACTGTGTCACTAACCGCACATATAGAAACGATATAATTGAGCAACAAATGCTTAAATATTACTTATATAAAGTACAAAAAGAGTAAAAATCAACTGCCGTAGCATGCGTGCAAGACATCCATTAGACGAGACGATAATAAATATTTCGTTGGCTTACATAGTTGCATAAACTCGGCAGACTACACTAGGTTGTGGAGTCGGTTTCATTCAAAATTCCGACTCCCACTCCACCCTCTTCAAAATTGCCCACTCCGACTCCGACCTCTTGGAAATTACCGACTCCGACTCCGCCTCCACCCTTTTGAAAATACCGACTCCCGGACTCCACCTTCTGGAAAATTATATATATATATATACTATAATATAATATATTATATATATTATCTATATATAATATAATATATAGTATATATTATATATATATATAATATAATATAATATATATATATATATATATAATAATATTATAATATATTATACTTAGTATATATATATATATATAAAGTGCGTTTCTTCCGGAGGCTGCTTAGGAGTCAATCAGTGGTGCTAGCAGCCTCCTGCCCCAGACCGCTACAGACTCTCTCCCCCAGTGACACCTGCCGGCGAGCGCAACATCCGCCCGGATCTTAATAAAGGCGCGTCGGTTTATGTAGAAGGCGAGTATACTGCCAGTGAGAGACAGCGTTGCACACATTAAGGTCAGCTGAGAAGGCTCTCGACCCTCTTGCTCTTCACGTGCAGTTGGTCCCCACCTGAGTGAGAGAGCACGGTACACGGTGGCAGCAGGATGAAAGAACAGAGTAGCGCCATTATAAGACACGTTGATTTGATGGTTGCTGCCATTGCACAATGTCACTCCAGGTTCACCACATATATTATATATATATATATATATATATATATTTATATATATATTAATATAATATATATATATAATATATATATTATATATTAATATATATATATATATTTATATATATATATAATATATTATATTCGTGTTCCCTAGGCCTGGCAATCAAAAGCAGCTTCGTCAGTACCTCGGCATGCTTAACTTCTAGCCATCGTTTTCTCAATCGGAGCGCTGATGTTCTTCAATAATCCTTCACCGCTCACTCAATCGCACCCAAGCCAACCGAGCAGGTTCTACAAAAGTGGACTGTCTGACGAAGCTACTGCTGGCTTTTGAAGCTTCAAAGAAGCAGCTCGCTTTCTGCCTCAACTCTTAGTCCAACCCCCCAGAAGCTCAGCTCCGACCAGGGTTTCAGGGTAGATGCCTCCGATCTTGCTGTCGAGGTGGTTCTTCAGCAGGCAACCTGAAGAGATGTGGTCTCCTCTCAGCCTTTTTCTCTCTGCAAGTTGCAACCTTCTGAGACACACTAACAGTGCTTTTTCGGTAGGAGTTACTTGCGATTGGTATTCTCGCCCGTCCGTCATTTCCGCTTAGCTT
>JABUQX010009193.1:60000-61670 GCA_015478945.1 Trachelipus rathkii
TCCACACTTAACAACCAGTAAAGTAACTAACATAGCATGCAAACACGTAACCTATCTTACTTTTTAAGCATATCTCTTAAACATATAGCGTTAATCTTACACTAACACAGTAACATTAAACTAAAATTTCTCACAACATTTTTTAATTATACTGATCAACAGATTATAACTCTAACATAATAAAGGTTCCAATAAATAAAACTAACATAGCGTAAAACATGAACTAAGAAAAATAATTGTACAAAGACAAACCTAACATCAACTTACACCGTAATAAACTGTTAACATTAACAAAGTTCCATCCATACTTAACAACAGTAAATATACTAATCAGTGAATACATATGCTAACATAACAAGTTTTTCACATTAATAAAGCTAACATAGCATCATATGAACTATGAAAATAATGTATCACAAAACGACAAACCTAAACACAATCTTACGCCTAATAAACAGTTAAACTATTAGAGACAAAAGTTTCCTCACTTAAACACCCAGGTAATAGTACTAACTTTACATTACAAAACGTAACCTGTTCATACTTTTTTCCAAGCATATCTCTAACATATTAACGTTAATCTTACATTGACCACAGTAACATTTATCAAAAAAATGTTTGTGTCACTACACCTTACCTAACAATCATAATACCTAACGAGTAAAGACGAATAAAGTAAGTTTTTATTAGGTTTATCTCTTTTTAGGCTCCGCCCCTTTCAGAAATTCCAACTCTAAACATGAAAAAAATGATTTTATGCTTTTAAAACTATTGCATAAAGTGATTGCAATGACTTATTATTATTTGCCCCTTGGGGGGCCCAAAGGAATCAAGCAATGTACAGTCGCCATTTCGTGTTTACGATATAATATAAATGACCATCGTTGGGATAACGAAACTCCTCGTGAAGAATCAACAACACGCTAGAATGCAGGAAGATGTTATCGGTATCAACACATTCAAAGCGAAAACTATCTACCTTGAAAGAAATAGATGTATAACATCCCTTAATTTATGTAATGAGAATTTCTTTCTTTCATCAGCAATCAGAAGAAGTAAAACCAAGAATACGACGTAAAACGAATGAACCATAATCAAGTTCAAAAGGGTATATATTCTGGTTACAACCAACAACAACAAACAACAACAACAACAACAACACAATAACATAGTACAAAGAAAAGTTCTTTGGATACTAACCAACGAATATACTAACGTTAACATTGTTTTCACTTAAATAAAGCTAACATAGCATTACGAGAGCTAAGAACCAATAATGTACAACGACGAATCTAACACACCTTAAGCACGAATAAACTGTTACCATTAACAAAGTTCCACACTTAAACACCTGTAAGTAAACTGACCATTTCATGCCAAACGTAACCTATTCCTACTTTTAAACCAAACCATAATCTCTAACATCATTATATCGTTATTTTATGTATTGACACATGGTAATATTTAGCAAAATTTATCAATAACCTTGTTTAGATTATCATACAGAGCAGCTGAAAGTATGCTAAACGTAACAAGTTTCCACATTAAATAAAGCTAACATAACATAACCCTATGTAAGAATATAATATAATGTACAACTACAAACCTAACACACCATACGAACGAATAAACTGTTTAACATTAACAAACTTTCGGGCACTTAACAGGCA
>JABUQX010009194.1:0-27500 GCA_015478945.1 Trachelipus rathkii
ACGAGACAAACGCCGGTGTCGGGAGGAAAATGGTTCGAGGGATAATCTTTAGAATCGAGGCGCACTAAGGGGTTACCGGAAACATTTACGCACCGAGCGCTGAATTCCACGCACGACAAGCATTGGGTTGATGGATTTTTTTTTGGATCGCACTTTACCAATTTTCGCTGGCAGTGATCGTTGTGAACGGTAACGCGTATCTCGGAAAGTGGAAAATCGTTTATCGAGGGAAGGGAATAAACGTACTTTTTATTTTTCTTCGAGCCTTTTTTATCGTTCTTTAAAGTCTTCTTGGTCATAATTGAAATAAAACGAATGTAGGATGAGATAGATAGGTTTATTTAATAAAAAAAGAACATTAAAAATATTTAAATTATTTACATTGTTTTTAAATTCCCTGCGCGTCAAGCAGATCTCGATAAACGTTGTCGCTTTCGCTGGGCGATGGATGATATTGACTGTAATCGGGGGAATATAGCTTCGAGATATCCGGGGTTTGAACTCTGATCGGTTGAGGTGTGGCCAGAGTTACAGGACTATTGTCCTTATAGGGTGATGGTACTCGCTCGGCGAGTGGAGACGTCGGCATCAAGGTAACGGGGGTTGGCACTCGCGATGGGGGCGAAGGCGCCGCGATAAGTTAACGGGTGTTGGTGGTGGGAGAGTCGGCTCGGTGAAAGAAGAAGAAGGAACAGCCGTCGCCGCCGAAGAAATTTTTCTTTTCTTCGCGGGTGACGTTGAATTACCGCCTCTACAGCCGGATTTGGAGGTGGAGGCGGTAGGCGAATTACAAACGCCTTCGACCGCATGATCATTTATCCTGAAATTATTTTTATAAAGTAGGTCTTGGGTCACGTCTAAGGTGAGGTCATTGACGGTTTTCTTTTTACAAGATCCGATAAGTCTTTCGCCTTTACGTAGCATTTTAATCAAGTAGTCTTCCGACGATTCCCGGATTTTTTGAAGAGCGTCATCGTCTATCCTCGCGACGTCGGGGAACGTACGACTAAGCGTCTCCTTCACGAACCTCTTCATCGGAGCTTTCTTTATCTCCAATTTCTCACCGTTTTCGTGGGCTTTCTTCTCTTTCTTTTCTTTATTTTTCACGACTTTAGTGTTACTTTTATTAAGCTCCTTTCTTTTTTTCGCAGCCTTTTTACGCGAAGCCGCCTCCGGTGGGATTTCGTCGCCTTCGGAGCCTGGCACTTTTTCTTTAACGCGTTTATTTTTGGGGGGCGCTCGTTTTTTCTTAGCTTTGGTGACTCGTTTGGTTTTCTTTACTTCTCGTTTTTTCTTAACCGGCTTACTATTTTTGGGAGGGTTTTTCTTACGCTCTTTAGTTACATTTTTTTTACCAATCCCTTTCCCTCTTCCTTTTCCATCCGCGTTCGTCGAAGCTACGCCAGAAGTCGTTGCGATTTCGGAGTTTTCCTTCTTTCCTTTATTTACTTTCCCACTTTTATTCGGAAAATTCGTCTTACCTACGCCGGAGGAGGTCGATGCTTTAATTTCGTCATCGCGTTTAGGAGTTCTCATCTTTTTTCCGCCGCGTCGTTGTAATTTATATGTATAAAGAGTTCGCGTACGTAGGCAAAAAATAATAAAAATATAACGAAAAAAATTTATTTATTATTCGCGTTTTATTCGAATGAAAATGAGCTTTTATTCGGGCTTGGAGGATATCGACGCGATTTCGTTGTGGTAGTTTTTAGACATCATTTCCGACGACATATACGATATCTTGAGAATGTCGTCCATATTCAAACCACCGGAACCCACGATTTCTCGACGGAACGCGTCCCAGCCAAAAATGTCTCCTAGGAATTTGAGGTGTTCGGAGATGCAAAAATTGAAAGAATATAAAAAAACGAAGAACGGTACAACGTCATCTATAGAAATTTTGTTCGTCACCGTTTTAATTACGGTTGTGGTAGTTTTCAAGTCCTTGACGCCTCTTTTCAATTTCCCGAGCAGGGAAACCACCTGGTAGAGTCTCTGCGTACTCGAAACGCCCGCGCTCGAAACCGGAAACTCGAAATTATTGCGCTTACCTTTTTCTCTGTCGCCGTCGCCGTCCCCGTCGTGTTCTTCTTTCTCGTTGTTCAATAATCTCTCTAGGAAACTCTTTTTATCGGCGTTACCATTTCCTCCCGAAGACTTTTTAGCCCCCTCGTACTCGTTCAAAATTTTGATCAGATCTTTCGTTTTCTGATTACACCTATCCTCGATTTTGTCGATAAAGGATCGCAAATTTTTTTTATCGTCCTCGCTGTTCATAATGGAATAAAAAAGTTTTAGGTAATTTTTGTCGTCGTCTTTCTCTCCCGAAGTGGTAGGCGATTCGTTTCCTCCTTCGCTTTCTTTCGTTTCCTTTTTCCCGTCGTCGTCTTCCTCTTCTTGATCTTCTTCCGCAACCATAGACGGCGGTCCGTGGTCGTCGTCCTCCGTTTCTATTCGGACCCTTTTGTTCGTTGTCGTCTTCTTTTTCCCTCTGCCTCTTTTTCTTTTTAAAATGCTGCCGCCCCCGTCGGCGCCAACGTTTTTCTCGCTACCGCCGCCATCCCGGCCATCGTCTTTGTCTTTGTTTTCGCATTTTATATTTCGGCTCAAAAACTGAATGAGGTTTTCGCAAAGATTCTCGCCGACGCCTTTCTTCGTGCCCGTCGTGGTGTTTTTTGACGGCTTGATGTTCGCGAAAGATCGGTTGATGATCGGTTGAAAATTAGAATAATCTCTCGCGTTAAAACTGGTTTTTGTGTTAATAATACCGGTCAATAAATTCATTACTTCGTTTAATAGGTTAAACACTCGGTCTTTATCGATTACAGTCCCGTTATTATTTTTAATAAAGTCTCTGTCTCGTACGTCGTTCAAGACCCGTTCCTCCTCGGACTGGGGGGGTAAACCCGAGGCTTCCCGAGTTATATCGGGGTCTGACTCTCCATCACCGCCCTTTCGACGGTGTTCATTTTCAGTTTTCGAGGAAAGAGAATTAAAATCCTTTTCCTCTAAGTTAAATCCGCTTTCTTGAAAATTTTGAATGTGCGGAGGAGTATTGATGGAATCGTTATAAAAGAAATCTAAAGAAGGGGTGGTGAAGCTGTAATTGTCGGAGCGGTTGTTATACCCACTCCCGGAAACACTCTCGTTATTCGACGTATTTTCATCACCGTCGTCATCTATTAATTCGCGAAAGAAGTCGGGAATTTCATTAGAAAATGAGTCACAACCAGTCGCGGCACTGTCGACGAAGGAATCCATCGCACCTCGTCGGGTCAATTATCGGCGTTTCTCTAATCAGCTTCGCTTAAATAATTATTTATTTGTAGATGTTTCCTGTTTTCGTTTATATTTCTTTGTTTTAATTAAAAACTACAATTAATAGATAGCTAAAATTAAAAAATAAGTAATTTTCTAATAAATTAGTATTTAATTCGTAAAAAATAATAATAATTCTTCTTTCGCAAATATGTTCACGCTTCTCTTCACCCACCTAGCCGATTTTATGTGGGACCGCCGGTGTAATACCAACCAGGTCGTATCGTTCGATTTTTTTATTAAAATAACTAATCGACTGAAATTTATTACAACTTAAAAAATAAAATAAAATGCTGAAAAAATAGTTGTTTCACTCACACTTCATTGTAAATATTCACCCCTCTCGCTAGGTAGCTTATTTTATACGGAACTGGTAATTTATGCCCGATCGAGTTTGCGTAATACGCCGGATGCAAAAATGAAGCCTCGTTCGGTGATAGATCGTCGACCCGACTGTTCCGTCCGGTCGATAAACAACGAATGACGTATTCCCTGCAGTTTACTTCATCACCGGGTAAAACCTCGATCCTACTCATTCGGAATAAGAAATTATCGACATTAGGACCCTTTTTATTATCGCTACTCGCACTGGAATGTTCTCCACTTCGATCGTTCTCGTCCTTGTCCGACGTAAAATAAAAATCTGGACGTCCGTCCCTGTAAACGACGGATAAATTTTTGAGAAGCAAATATTTAGAAATCGTAGCTGTCGCCGTCGTCGTCGTTTTACGCCTTCGCCCGTCGATATCGGCAATCGCGCGCGCGGAAGCGTTCCCGACGAGAGGTTCCAGCTTTTCTTTCCTAACGCTTGGGAAGAAAGCCGAATTTAAATTTTTTTTATATTCCTTAATCGCATCCGAATTTTTAATCCTGCCGAGCCTTTCTTTCGCGGTCGCTTTGATCCCGCCCCTGTCGTACATTTTATACATGAAAAAGACGTCGATTTTCCTCAATTCTCTTACCGTGAAGTAATTTTCTATACTTTCGAAATGGTCGAATTCATCGTTCTCGAAACGACCGTATTTGATCGTTTTAAAAAGATCCACGATAAAAATTTCGACGCTTTCGGCCGTAGATTTTACGACTCCGGCGACTTTCGATAAATTCGAGCCATCGAAGCGATTCGATCCATTGGATACGTTCACGGAAATTAGATTATCGATAGAGAAACAAAGACCGTTACGATCTCCGCTCTTAATTAAAAAATTTTCCAATACCTTCAATCGACCCTTCACGCATATCAAATACGTTCCCATTATTTTAACTAAATATCCATAGACGAGGGAAGAGAGGATATTTAATTTATTTCCGTCAGCGTCGCTCCACTCTCCATTGCGTCGCTTTCTATTCACGAAATAAGATATCAGTTCTAAAATTTTACCGTTTTTATCCAACTTGTCGGCGTGGAAAACGATCTCCTTAACGGACGAAAATAATACTCCCGTTAATCGACGCTCGTATTCGCTAGCGTCTTTTTCGGTTTCGAGTTTTTTTACGTGCTCGAGAAACTGAGTCAGAATGTAAAAATCTACCACCGCTATCAATTGAATTAAACTATTGAAAGAAGCGAAAGATTGGGAGGAGTGGTGTTGGTGGTGGTGGTGATAATAAGACCCGTTTTTTTCGACGCCGAATAAAAAATTTGAAAATTGCAGTAAAATCTTTTCGATATCGCTGAGAAACGCGTCAAATTTGCTTTCGGTCAGAAATTGGGCTAACTTTCCTTCCTTTAAAAAGCTAATCAGCGTATCGAAATTCGAGTTAAAATTTCTACGAACCATAGCGCGATTGGGCTTTTTCGCGCTATTAGGATCCGTCGAGGACTCGAATTTCATTTCGCTTTTACGGCGCAAACCCGATTTTTCGGGTTTTGTAGCTTTATCGCCAGTTTCGTTTACTTTACAACTTTCGTCGTCACACTCCATCCCTTTCTCGTCATCGCTTTCGTCGTCGATGATCTTTTCGTCTTTGAGGGTAGTGCTGCTGCTGGACGAGGATGATTGTCCTTCATTCCCTAGGGTGGCGATAAGGGGAGATTTATGGGAATTTATTTTTTGTTCCAACCTTCCGAGTCCTTCCGACGTGGCGATCATCAAAGTGTCAGTCTGATTATTCGCTTGCTCCATCAAACGATTCATTTCTTCTTCGATTATAGCCTTCGCGCTCTCGGTATCGGCCGTTACGTATTCTATGATATTTCTCGTGTCCGTTAAAGCGTTTTCTAAAAAGTTGATCCTTTGATTGGTCGCATCTAACTCGATTTTTAGGTTATTATTTCTATCTAAAAGTTCTCGGTCTCGACAGACTTGCGTTTCGTGGGATGCTCGTATCGCGCCTTCCGTTTGCGAGATGCTCTCCAACTTTTTCTCCAATTCTTTGATTTGTCGTTTGGTGTTTATACGTTCGTTTTCTATATTAGAAAAGCTTTTTTGGAATTCCTCTTTATGTACGAATTTTTCCTCGCATATCGTCGGCATTCGCGATTTTTCCCCTAATTCTTTTGATTGTTGACTTTCAGCTTCTCTTTTTTTTTCTATTTCCGCCACCCTATCTTTCAAATGTAGCATCTCCTCAAATTCCTCCCTAATGTTATTTACGCTTTCCATAAGTTCTTTTCTTAATTTTTCGACCAACTCTTCTTTCTCTTCATCGGATACGCCCTGAACCCCGATCGAACTATTCTCTTTTATTTTTTCTGAAATCGATCGTTCGATACCATCGAGCCACTTACGCAACTCGTGAGCCTCCAAAGTTTTCACCTTTTCGAAATCGCTTCGAATTCTGTCCATCTCATCTTTAATTTGGCTGCGAATGACGGGTATGACTTCGAAGTATAAATATTTCGAAATCTCTTCCTTGGAATCTGTCGCTAAATCACCGTTACGGAAAAGATTTTCGCTTTGTTGCGCGTTAAAAACATTCGTCATATCTCGTTCGTTGTTGCTGTTTACCTTTAATTGAAAGTTTTGCGTCCTTTGAGCTGAAATATTAGTCGTCGATAGAAAAATATTAGTCGTGGGATTAGGAAAAGTATTTTCTTTAAGATTTATTTTTGCTCCATGAAGCGTCTGAACCGTTTTCGTCTCCTCTATATATTCCCCTTCTCTTAATTCGATACTCTTTATCGTTTCTCCATCGAGATTCGACGTCCATCCTTTTGGCTCTAGCGATTTTTCTTCATCATTGGTGGTATCGTCGATCTCCCCAAACTGATCACCCCTCCATGTTGTTGGTTTAATTTTCACTTCTTCTTCTCCATCATCGCTTTTCGCATCATTCGATAGGTCTCGTCTTTCAAGCCCGACTAAGGTCGAATGGAAATTCGCAACCTGATAGTTACGCTCGCGAGGCTCCGAAGCGTCATTTACAGCACCGTCGGCACCATTATCGCTATCGCCTTTTAAATCAACGTACTTCGTCGTGTTTGAATCGCTGTCCAATTTCCCTCCATTTGGCTCTAGTGATTTGATAATGTAGGGGATTCCTTCAAACTGATCACCACTCCCTATCGTCGCTTTACTTTTTCCTTCTTCTTCGTCTTTTTCTTCTTCGGTATCGCTTTTTCCATATGGATTATTTCCTTTTTCAAACCCGACTATCGTCGAAGGGAGATTCGCGGGGCGGTTACCTTCGCGAGACTCCGAAGCGTCATTTGCATTATCGCCACCCCCACCATCGTGCTCTTCGTCGAATTCTTCAACCGTTGGTGAATTTAAAATCTTCAATGGCGTGTGACTTTCATCAATTTTTTTTTCTTCGTTTTTCGTAATTTCAACCGAATTGTTTTCTTCGTTTTGCTTCGTTACGAGGTTTGAATCGAGGATCGTACCTCGTAGTTGTTTAGATTCTCTTTCCCTGTCTAAATTATCTATTGCTGGATCTTCTTTTAATCCGCTTTCGAGCGTCGTTTTTTTTTTATTCCCGCTTTCGATTTCGAAACTAGGTCTTCGTTTTACCGAGACTTTAGACTGGTGCTCCGTCGACGAAAACGAAAATTCTTCTCTTAATGGAATTTCCATCGAAATCGGGGTCGATTCTTTCATTTCGCTTATTTCCATATTTTCTCTAATCGCTTGGACATTTACCTTCGTTTCCTCGGTTTTAGGCTTTTCAAAATTAGAAATGTCCAACCTTTTTTTGTTTTTTTCCTTTTTATTGGAAGGTGATTCGTAGGGCTTTTTTAATTCCTGGGGACCTTCCGCTGAAGCTGAGCGCGTAGCCGAGAACGTGTGTGGCCGATTCGGACGAGGGCGGTGAATTTCAGACTGAAGTGGCGGCGTTACTAGGACTGCTGCTGCTGCGGTCGAAAGAGATCTGTTAGCGATATCGTCGTTATTTTGTATTTCGGGCAAAATATCTTCCATTGACTGCTGCTGCTGCTGAGGATTTTCAAGCATAACTTCGTCATCGTCCACAGGGTCCAAATCACCCGTTTCGTTTTCTACATTCATTACCAGTAAGGTTGGTGATACGCAGTATCTTTTACTGGATCTTCTTTCCAATATTATATTGGGCGTGTCTAGAATATTCGTTATTAGTCTCTTATTTCGCATGTTTACCTGCGCCTTCTTAACGGTTTCCTTTTCTGCAAAAATAAAGGACAGGAAGTTTCTATGGTGCGAATTTAACTCGTAAAGGCTTTGCAAAATTTTCGTAACGTTTTCGATTTTTGGGTCGTGTGTTTTTAACACGTGCTCTGTTATATCGTCAACGTATTTTAATAAAACGTCATTCGCTTTTTCTTCTTCGAAATTATCGATTTGGTATTTGTCGAAGAGCGCGAGTTGAACTATCGAGTTATCTAGAATTTCTCGAATTAGGTTTTTGAACCTCTCGATATCCCGAGCGTTTTTCCGTTTTCGATCGATCGCCGCCGATGCCGCCGCCTTCGTCGCTGCCGCAACAGAATTTAGCTCGTAAAGTTTTCGCAAAATTTTCATAACGTTTTTGTTTTTTGGGTTAAATTCTTTTAATACGTGATTTGTTATATCGTCAACGTATTTTAGTAAAACGTCGCTATTGTTATTCTCTTCTTCCGCTCCGAAATTCTCAATTTGGTATTTGTCGGAGAACGCGCGTTGAACTATTTTGTTCGCTAAAATTTCTCGAATTAGCTTTTTGATCCTATCGTCACCCCGCGCGTTTCGCTGTTGTTGATCGATCGCCGCCGCTACCGCCGCTTCTTCGAAAGCTTTTATAATACCGGATACATTCCCTATAGGTTCTCCGTAATTTTTTCCTTTTTTATTCAAAGTTCGGTAATAAACGCCGTATTGTTTTTCATCGAACGTTATTTTGTCCCCGGGTCTAAAGACGGCGTATACGTGCACGTTCATCCATTCGCAAAAGTCTTTTTCGAGGTTGTACGTTATTCGTGATCCTTCCAACGAAATAAACTTTTTCAATTCCTCGACGCGAAAATCCAACACCTTTCTAAAAACGTCTATTTTATCTATAGAATCCTGCATGTATATCGCGTCGTCCCTTAAGAAGTGCTTATATTTAATTTTCCTCGCGTATGAATTTCCGTACGAAAAGCCGCGACACACTTGTAAAAACTGCATTTCGTATGTATCGACTTTTGACGGTTCCAAAAACGATAGAAATGTACCGGGTTCGTGATTCGCGGGTAGCATGTTTACCCTTTTTCTCACCTCGGCGAATGGGTAACCGCGAAAATAAAAATCGTCCATCTTCAATTTAACGGGGAACTCGCTCTTATAAAACCTGTTATATAAACCAAAAAACGTCGTTAAAACTCGATATATCTTTATCATTTCTAAACTATAGCTTTGAAAACCGCCGTAGGGGAAATCATCGATGTCGTCAATGTTTTTCATTCTGGTGGTAAAAAAATCGATCATTCTAATTGTAAAATCAACCGTAAATTTTAAAGAGATGTTTTTATTATCGAAACTGTGTTCCCATGAAAAAATTGCCGAGGTCAATAGATTACACATGGCGAAATGAATTTGCGAAATTATAGATTGAAGAGTGAACGAAAGTTCCAGAGATTCGTAAACCTTTTCCGTTTTTCTAATTAAATTACAAACGATTTCTACGAACTTCCACGATTTTGCTAATAAAAATTGGAAACATACCGCTATAGTGTTAAAATCCCAGTGGCAATTAACGAAAATCGGAGATAATTCCGTGAAAGGATGAGATAGAGTGACGGCTGCTAGGAAGATTTGAAATTCGTAAAAAGATTTAATGTTGACGTTCGCGATCAACTTCACCACGCTTTTCGTTATATGAAGCAATTGATCGGTTGAAATTTTTATATTATTCGTTAGGAACATGTTTTCAACGGTAATCGGAAACTCAAACTCGGGAAATAGGTCAGTAAATTCGTTCTTCAAGTCCGATAATGCGCGGAATTTAATTATTAACTCTAACATTTTTAAATTTTCGCAGTTTTGGTAAATTTTTATTCGAGGTGGCGAAATCAGAAGGTCTCCTATACTTTCCCAATCTAGTTTTGAATCATAGTTCCGCAAAAACTTAAACATTATTATACTTTCTGTGTAGAATGATAGGGTGAAATTGAGGTTAATATAGTTAGAAGTCCACCAATACTCGGTGGGATTTGCGCTGCTCGCGTCTATCATCGTAACGCCGTCGTCGCCGGTTACGGACATTACGCCCGGTTTCAAATAATTAGCCCTTTCACGAGAATAAGTGTCGCTAATATACGCGAAATAATCTAATCCCGACGCAGGAAATAAATAGGTCATCAATGGTGCATCGATCGACGTTTCGCTCCTAGGGATCGGTTCAAATGGTTCGGCATCGGCGGGGACTTCACTGGGTAATTGAACCTTTAATATCGGCCGCTCGGTTATAAATTTGTATAGCAGTTGTTTGAATGGCAAAAAATGGTAAGGAGTATCGTTATTTGTCGATGCATCGATATTCGCGTTCTTGGCGGCTACGTTGCCACTAGTTTCGAAGAAAATTTTTTCTATAATCTCGTTGTGAACGTTATTAAATCTCAATTTTTCTTTAACGTCGTAATCGTCTCGGGTGTCGAACAAATGTAAATCGCTATCGCTACGGTCATCATTATATTTTCTCCCCGCTGTGTGATCGAACAACGTGTTCAATGAGGAGGAAGTGAAATATACCTTGAATGATGTATTTCTCGATTTAACGTGACGAATCATCATTAACGTCAGAGGCCCCATTTCGTTAACACCTGGAATATAAAAATCGCAAAATATGTCCAATTCATTAGGATGCCCTATCGCTTTCGCTGATAAGTAGATGACGTTATCCTGCAGTGCCAAAGTATGAGAACAGGTTTTAGCTTTTAATTTATCGCCCTTCTTGCGTAACTTTTCCCAGTCGATATTAACGAACGTAGTGGTCAACCAATCTTGGTCATCCAACGTTATAAGTCGTTCGGTTTTCTCGAAATAATCGTTTATAGAAAAGAAATCGAAAACGTTTCCGAAAGGAAACGGGGAAAGGTCGCTACTCAACGGCGTATGCCAAGAAGAATAATCCATTGGCGCGTTAATGCGCTGCACGGTTAGTTCCTTGTTTCCGTAACATTGCGTGATATCCAAATTCTTAGAAATTGTAGAATCGTTCTTTATATCCTCGCTAATATTCGCATTCAATTCGATCATGAAATACGCGTAGTTCGTCATTAGCTTGGGACGACATGCTAAAATGTTTTCTACCATCGATTTTTTTAGTCTGTACCCATAAAGAAAATAATTATCTTCTTCGGTTTTGTGAACGAATTCCGCTTCTTCGTACACGCCTAAAACGAACAAAATTTTTGCGAAGGTTTCTTCTTCAGCCGTTTTTCCACGTAATTCCCCAGAAAAGAATTTCATGAATTTATATATCGATTTCACGTATAAATTAGCGACAAAAGCCACCTTCATCTTTTCCTGGAGAGATTGTCCATTTCTTTTCCAAATAAAGAGGAACATTTCGCCGAGATCAGAATCGATCCTCGTCAAATATTTTCCGACGTATCGTAAATACTTTTCAACCCTCCCCTCTTCGTAATTTCCTTTCATCGGGAAATAAACGAGCCTTCCTATTAAATGTATGTAAATGTCGGTATAGTTTTTAAATCTTTGATTACCTAGATGAGAAACGGGACAATCGCATCCGTAAGAACCGGAATAATCGCTGGCGATATTTTCCATATTTTATTTTCTTTTGTGGATAATGAAAGAAGGTGTATTAATCGTTTTTTTATTGATAAAAAAAATATTTACAGTTTTAGAGCAAATTAATTTTTTGAAAAATATTTATTATCGGTTTCGAAATAGATACTACTCCGCTGTTGCTGTTATTCGCTAAGTGGTGTTCCCTATATTTTTGCTGAAGCGATTTTGGCATGGACTGAAAAAATATTTTCGATTCCATTCCGAATAGTAAAATATGGGTGCGAAACGACTGCTGCTGCTGCTGCTGCTTCTCTCGAGGCTCGACGTGATCCCCGACGTTCGTACCAGCGGCATTAGCGGAACTTTCCTCATCGTCGTCGTCGTCGTCGTCGTCGTCGTGCTCGGCGATGTGAAATAAAATACTTTCGACAGCGAGAGAAAATATTTTTAACATTTGGCAAAAATGAGCGTTGAACGCGATGCATCTCCCACTATCGACGTACCTTCGCACGAACGTTCTCTCGTCAGTAAAGTCTAAACAGCCCGATATTCTTTTGAAAAAACTCTCGTTGGAAAAACTTTTTTCGTTGTCGTCGTTGTAAAGAAACACCGCCTCTACTTTGATTCTACTGTTACTCGAACGTTCCACGGATTCCCAAATGCGATACGGTGAAGAGGAATAAAACGCCCTCGTGGCTGCTTCGTTTTCTTTTAAATCATCGATGCTGGCGTTCAAGGATTTTTTTGAAAAATATTTTTTTACGATGGAGGGAGCGTATCGAGAACTATTTCTTTTCTTTTCGATATTTATCCACACGCAAACCAACCACAGTATTCCGTAAACCGAAGAGAATTTTAAATTGTTCCGAAAAAAGGTACCTTTATCGCCGCACTCGTCTTTCGAAACGGAGACCTTAGACAGCGACGGCAACGATGATGGTGACAGCGACAGCGACTCGAATAAATCGGAGGAAAATGAAAGTATTGATTGAATCCTCTCTTTTTCTCCTTTTACCTCTTCTTGGATAAAAGCGATTCTCTGAATCATATACTCGAACGTTAAATTCTTTTCGACGGTCTTGGGTTTCTTCTTCACGTCTTTGACGCCAAAGTAATCTTTGATTTTACGTTGCTGGTTCTGTTGTCCCAAAGGCGACGATTTCGCCCCCCGGATCGCGAAATCTTCTTTGTTCCAATGACGTTTTATCGTAGGCACGAAATTTTTCGCCGTCGGAGTGCTTAGTAAATATTTAATAAATTCAGGCGCCGTTACCTTAACCTCCGTTGCAGGCGTCGTCGTCACCGTCGAAGTTATATTCGAAGAGCCGCTATCGCGTAAATCGTCGTCGCCGCATATTAATAAATAAAAATCGCAAATATCTTTTTCGAGGGTCTCGTGGTCGTCGAACATTTTCTTTTAAAAAAACAATAATGAATAAGAAGAAGAAGAATAAGAAGGGTAATTCAAAGCCAGGACGACGGGATCGAAAACGGAATAGAGAAGGTCGGCGTTATTTTAAAACCGGGTTTATGGTGAATAATAAACGATATCCCCCCCTTCGATTTCACAAAACACTAAACCCTCCTCCTTCTAAAATTGACAATATTTCTGAAATCAATTCGATGAGACGGGCGATTATATTTCAGTACTATTCAGGAAAGCCGGTCGACGACGAGAATACTCTAAACGGTTTCGAAACCTTAAACGCGATCAACGAAGTAGCGCGGAATAGGAAAACCAACCACGTTTTGCAGTGGGATCCATTAAATAATATTTACTTCCCGACCACCGAAAACATATTTTCGACTCCCGATGAGAATGAAAGATTACCCGATGAAGATACAATTTTAAACATAATGAAAGGGTCGTATTAAAGATGTAAATAAAAAGGTACGCGTCAGTTACTAACGTTTTATTATTACCAAAGAAGAAATAATAATAATAATAATAACAACAATTATTTTTATTTTCATATTGATATTTAAATATTTGAACATTTTTTTAATAATAAAAAACAATTAATTTATGTCGCTTTTTTTATTTTCCAAAATGGCGCTAAAAGACAAAACGGGACACGTTAATGTCGAAGACATCTGCGTAGGCGACGACGACGACGATGACGACGATCCGTAGAAGGTTTTGTTTATCGATTGGCTGATATTTTGCTTCAGTTGTACAAAACTTTCGTCGTCTAGAGAAAATTTTGAAGTTTCGTGCCGAAACACTTTGTAATTTTCAGTATTGAATTTGTACGATTCTACAATTGGTATGTTTTCTAAAAAGCTTTTAGTGCAAGCGTTTAAAAATATCGTTATTGACTCATCGCATATATCTCGGTCGTGTTGCGACGCTTTTATCAAGAATTTGTTCAAAATTCCGAAAAGTGGATTGCCGAAATAAGGAGGAGGGATTTCCGGTTTTACGCGGCCGCTGCATTCGCTGCCGACGTCTCCCATTGAAATTAAAGAGATTTCGTTCATTCGTTGGTCGCGGTCTTTAGGTAAAAGTCGTCAATCCGTCCGTTCGTCGTGAAATCGATTGTCGTTTCGTCTTCTTAGGTCTTCTTCTTCTTCTTCTTATCGCTCTTCTACTTTTTAGTTACGTTCTCACCAATTTCTCCACGGTCTGTTCTTCCAGTTTCTGAAATCCGTTAATTACGTCTTCTTCGTTAATTGTTTTTCTTTTCCTCTGTTTCGTATTTTTAGCCGATGATTGTATAGCTTTTTCCGTAAAAGTTAGTAAATAATCCTTTAACTCATCTCTCGCCTTCTTACTGATTCGTCTAATGCCAGATTTATGTACTATTCTCCTAAGGGCCGAAACGGTGATTAATGGCGGTGGTAGTAACGGATCCCTCGGTTTTCTGGGTTTCGCCATTTTTTAGAAATATAGACTATCCGTATTTATTATTATTCTTTTTATTAAATAATTAATATATATATATATAATATATAATATAATATCGTTATTAATTAGGTAAATAAAATTAAGGTTTGAAAACAAGAAAATAAAAAATATTTATTTATTTATTTATACATTTTTTTATTTTTCGATATAGTGACGTTTCGAAGAATGTTAAAAACCCAGTGGACAAAATTCTATCGTTTAACGGTTATAAATTGGAAATTCCGTTGAACTTTATTTATTCTTCGACGACGAATGGAGATATTATTATTATACTAATTCGTAAACTTGTTGGTTTCGGCACGAAATTCTGCGCGGCGTTTTTTTGGTCTCCATGAATCGTTCGAATAAATGGGGCCTTTTAGTTTTCAACGCGTTGATGTCGTTGTATTTAATTAGAATATCGTCTATGTAATACTCCCCGTCTTCAAACTGCGAACAGGGGTCTGAGAGAATAATTTCGCCTCGGGTGTTCAGTAGGTATCTATTAGAACCCGCGTTGGACACCTTTTCGATTAAAGGTCGCGCTCCCGGGAACGGAAACTTCAGTACGTTCACTCCCGGTTTATCTATTCGGAGGTCGAATTTATTCGCCGTCTCCGGTTCGGTCGGGAACGAAAATAATTTATAATGCGCTTTACAGCCGCAGACGGTTTTTTGCGGGCGCTTCTTAAAATTTCCCTCGTTGCCGCGCGCGCCGAACGCATTTATAAACACGACCGGAGTTCTCGCGCAAGATTTTTCGGCGAATGGTAATGAATTGTCGTCGTTGTCGTCTTCGTCGTCGTCGTCGTCGTCGTCGTGGCCTGCGTCACCACGCTGATTCCAAACGACGTCGAGCTCGCGCTGCGATAAGGAAAAGTTCTTATTAATTACGGCTCCGTTTGGAAGAGCGAATATCGTTTTCGTTTTTAGAGGATCGGTTAGCGAGAGGCGTGGGGGCCTGGTCGTCGTCGTCGTCGATCCCGCTCTTCCATCTTCCGTCGCCGCGCTCCGACGAATTTTTGACATATTTCGGCAATCGAAATTCGAAAAGAAGTCGCACAATGAGACGGAATAAAATAAAAGGTCTTCGTTTAACAGCAACAGCGATTCATCGTCGACGAAATTTTTATTTCGCGATAAAAATTCGTCGGCATTTTGAACGCGCGTTGTCATTTTCATAAACCTTTTATCGCGATTCGTATAAATTTTGAAGTAGCTTAGTAGAACGGATTTAATCATTAGCAACGTGATGGTGACGGCGACAACCGCGAATAGAGCGCGGGAAATGAAACCGTCCAATCGATTCATTCCGGCGGCGATGCGGGATTATTAACTCAGAAAAGAGTGACCGGGTATTTCATCTCGGCCCGATTCTCGTCAATCAAACACAGTTTAAAAATTTCGATATTTCTATCGACGAGCGAAAGAACGCGCCTTCTTATCGTTATATCCGCGTTCGAAGACACGTGACCTAATCTTACGATAAAATGATTCACTTTTTCGAATTTCCTCTTCGGTTCGATTTTACGTTCGATTACCGAGGTTAGGGATCGGTCGTACTCCAACAGCCCCGGATGAAAAAATAATACGTTGTTAAATACGTAATTTAAAAAGTTTTGTTCGAAATCTCTTTCTTCGTCGACGTGGAAAAAACCGAAAGCGATCGCCTTCTCGTTGCCCTTATTTAAAAATTTATATAAACGATCGAAGGCGAGCGCGTTTTTGCGATATCCCCCGTTGCGAAAGATGACGAACTTCACGCGCTCTCCAGTCGCCGCGAAGAAATATCGAAAACTTTCGAGAAGAGAGATAAGCAATGTATTTTCGATCAAATGATTTTCGTAATCGCCGATAAAAATAGCGATTTTTCTTTCAATTTTCATTCTTTTTCTTTTATAAATTATTTAATAAATTGAAAAAAATAATATATTCGATATACATATTTAACTTATTTAATTAAAATTTGAATTTTTATATATTTTTTTACGGTTTCCTTCGACCGTCGGATGGTTCGGTATTAGGTCACCCGCATCTACGAAAAACGCGCCGACTGAACCTCGTCTCTAATTATGAAATTCGATTGGAATCCGCACGAGGATAAGATTCCACCGACGACGAAGAATGGCACGATCGTATACCCGAGGAATATAATTTTAAAAATAATCCGGCAGACCAAGGGGGAATTGGAAAGAATCTGCAACAACTTTTATAAGCACTACAAAATCGATATTCCATACGAGATGCTCAAGAATTTCGATCCTTCGCTGTGGGTTCTCGGTTTACCTAACAGCGACGACCACCTAATGGTCCTGCAAAACGTAAGCAGCGTAAGAACCAGATCGATTTTCTCTTCTCATATGCGAGATCTTCTCGATAACGCTCAAATAGAGAAAGTTCATGTGGAATGGATGGCGCGTTCGAAGGAGCCGCTAGCGTGGAATCTCGACGCCCCGCCGAACAATCTAGGAGTTATAATCACGAACCCCGGCAAGGCGACTAAGAATAGATACACCCCTTCATCGCTCTTTCGGAATATAAAGGTTATTCCCATATTGAAGCTGGACCTAACGCGAGAGGGCGAAAGCCAAATTACGGACGACGAAGAAGAAGCCGAGGTCGAATTTCATTTAAATACCGTCTGTAACGAAGCGTCGAAAATGAAATCCCGATACGCCGCCCTCGCCGCTACTTCCGCCGCCCGAAAGGTAAAGTTTGGCACCACGTCCGTCTCTGACCTTCCCTTCCAATCAACATCGACGACGTTTACATCCGATAAAGCGCAACAAAGTCGACGAGCGACCGATCAGCAGAACGTCCACGATGGCGCATCATCGTCACCGCCGCCTCGACCCCGCCATCTCAAAAGAACATTGAACGAAATTAGAGACTTGATCTCGCAATCTCCCTCTACGATATATCCGCCGGACAAGCATCGGAAACTGATGTTTATAAAGCGACTATTAAATACATCAACGGAAAATATCGATATTTTATCGGATAAGGAATACGATGGTAAAATATTCACGGTTGTGGCACTCCGAATAAAATAGGATAAAATCTCTCGTTTGTTTTTACCCATTACTAGTAAACGATTGTAATTTTTTTTTTCGTATAGTAAATTAATTTTTATTTTCTTAGCTCTTAAAGTTTAATTTACCACACCGCGCCATTTTTTTGACAAAAAATTCCATTTTATTTAAACGACTTTTTAGAATTCATCGAAATGAGCACTAAAAAAAACATCAAAAGGAGCGGAAGAAAACCCGAGGGTTTGAGTATTTTAAGAGACCCAAATCAAATTGACAAGCGTTTTACACCGCCTTGCCGAATTAATATACATAAAGTTGTTCAAAATATTTGTATCAGAATGCCGGAGGGTGAAGACGTCGATATCGGTGAAACGATCAATAAAGTGGTAGGGTTGAGTAAAGGCGAAAATAAAAACCAGAGAAGACAAATAGAAGGTGTTCCTTTTTGGACCGATTCCGTCCACCCCGATTTTCAATATATATTCTATAAGAGTAAAGACAAAAATGTGCTTGACGATAAAGCGTCTGTCGATGATGATGAAGATGAAGATGAAGATGATGAAGATGATGAAGATGATGAAGATGAAGATGAAGATGAAGATGAAGATGAAGATGAAGATGAAGATGAAGATGAAGATGAAGATGAAGATGAAGATGAAGATGAAGATGAAGATGAAGATGAAGATGGAGATGATGAAGAGGAAGAGATTTCCATTCGCAAAGAGAAACACGACGATATAAGTGACATCAATAATGATGAAGTAGATGTTTCTTTGAAAGACATTCGTAATTCCGATCCAGTTTCGAGAAAAAGAAAAACACTGGGCTATTTAAAATCAAACAATAATAAAAAGAGAAAGACAGGAGTAATGAAAGCAAAAATCTAAAAGTGATAATTTATACACGCGTATAGACAGTGTCTAGCGGGCGCTATATTATTTTTGTTAAACGAAATATTTGGAAAATTGCTTCTCAACTAAAATAAATATTTTTTTGGAATCATTTTTTTTTATTTTCTCGTTTCATGAAAATAACCACGATTATTTTATATTAAATTCTTCTAAATAATAAACCTTTTTTTAAAAAAAAATTAGAAACACCTTTCTCGCTACATTTTTTTTAATTAACAAAAAATAGTAACAATGACTACTATATCGGCATCGACTCCGAATATTGACGGCGCCTCTACCAGCACCGATGAAGTTGAAAATTATAGTACGCCTCGCCCGAATAAAGGCGAACCGCCACGTCGCGTGTTTATTATTCCATCAAATTCCGAAACGTTTTTTGATAACCTTATAGGCACTCTCGTTAGGAACGAACGTCTACACGGAATATCCTCATGGGTATTAGAATATGTCCTTAAAAATCGGTCGGAAAAAGGTGAAATTTTCGAAATGTTGCGGGAATTTGAACGCGATTTAAATACGGCTTTCGGAAAAGTTGGCGCGAAAGCTAGCGCCGCCGACTCTGCGTGTACAAAGGGGACACGCGCGAAAAAAAGGGCCTCTAGGAAGAGCGTCATTAGTAATTCTAAAGTTAGAAGAGAAATTGCTCTTCAAGTAGAACATATTCTCACGCCTCTGTTCGAGACGTTAACGAGGATGGTATCAGACGTTAAACTTATAAACAATGTCGTGAAATACAACTTGATCACCATCTGCGCCAACCATTTGCGGGCGTACGCGAGAGGAAAAAACTGCCAAATAATTTTAAGGGCTACCATTAATAATTTACTCAAAAACGAGAAAAAGCGTTTAGGCGTGTAAATGTATTTTTTTCGAACGATAAAAATCAACCCGAAGGAAAATATTTTTTATTTCGCTAAATGGAAGAAATAAACCCTTTCGAGCTCGCCACCTTGACGATCGGATTTAATTTGTACCAGAAAATGAGCGTCGAATTTCTATACGCTTTATATGGACGCTGGAAAAGTCAAAAAAAATTCGCAGTGATATATAGAGGGAACGAAAAATCGAAGGCTTTTACCATACTCGCCGCCGCCAAAACGTATTACGGGGATCGCCCAGACGAGTACGCGAAACTGAAATTAATATCTCCTATACCCTTTTCGGAATTAGAATATAGGTTTAATTTCGGAACGACGCTTCCTTCGCATAAAGCGGATTTTAGGTTTAAACGTAATATTGATTTCGACGCTGAGGATGGTTATATTGTCGATGATTACAAAACTAAATTCCAAAAGAGGGTGTTTTCGTATAGGAAATTTTTCGATGAAAGGAGCCGAAATAACAAAATTATAGGCGATAGTAGAAACATCGGCGGCGTTGGCTCTAACGGTGGGGGTGGCGACGACGTCGACGAAAAATCGGCACCCTTAAAGCTCGCGGAACTATCTCAAAATCTCAGACAGAAATTTGTAGCGCGTGATCAAATATACTCTTCTTTAAGATCAAAAAAAGAAAGCGGCGAGATTTCCCACGACGAGAACGGAAAAGGAAATGGCGACAGCGGCGCGAAGACGAATTTCGGGGTGGACGATGGAGGACAATATAATAAAGAAGGGATAGCCGGGGGCGAGAGAGCCGGCGACGTCGTCGATAATTACTTCGTGGACGTCGACCTTCATTTTTTAATCAAAAGCCATAGCGAATACGCGAGATGGTCGAATAGTATAGGAGAAAATATTATGGATTTAGCGGCTTTCGTCGCCTTCTCGAATGATCGCGTTTATTAAATAAGAAATAATAAATAAACGAATTATTAATTAATTTTTTTTTCGTTTTTTACGATAAGAGATAAATAAATAAGCGTATTAACAATTTTTTTTTATTTTTCATTTTTACAATAGGAAATAAATAAATAAAGATATGAATAAATAAACGTATTAATAAATTTTTTTTTTATTTTTCTTTTTACAACATTGAATCGTTCTTCCACTTTTAATTTTCTTACCCCTAAACAAAAACCGAAAAAAAAGGAAATGGCGAAGCGGTATTATTTATTAGACGGTTTGAAAATCGCTAGAATTCCGGCTCAATCCGAATTCGACGAAGTCTTAGGCTTTCTTCGCCATAATCCCGGTAATAAACCCGCGAAAGATGAATTTAACAAGTTCATGCGGCTCAGGGCGCTGGCGGAAATCGTTGGAAATATCATTAAAAAAAAGTCGTTTTCGAGAAAAGATTTTTCCGATATCTTCAAACACCTCGGAAAATTCGGGAAAGAAACGGAGAATTTGATGAACCCGATGTGGAATACGATGATTAATTTTTTAACCAAAATGGCGTCGTCGTCGTCGTCGCTTCGAAACGATAGTGGCGACGCCGTTTCTCAGAGTTTCGATATTTTATTCCAGCAATTAGGCGAACAGGACGCGCGATTTGAAATACACGACTTCGTACCTTTTTTCGTCTGCAGGGGAAGATACATCAATACCATCATCTCGGAGTTTTCGTTCAATAAAAAGTACGGACCGGAACAATGGAGGGGATGCGATTGCGTTCAAACGATTAATTTTTTCTGTCAACAATACGGCGTCGATTTGAACACCATCCACAAAACCCATCCAGAATTACTTTTATTCCTACTGGGTAAATATATTTCGCACACGAGCAAAGCCCATTTCGAGTATCTAAAAAAGGAAACTCGAGATGAAAAAGAGGCGTTTACTAACGTTTTCCACTTTCCGTTAAGGGAAGCGTTCCTAAACATAAATATGAAAACGGCGACCGTCGATATATTGGCCATCATGTTGACGGCGTTTTGCTCCCTCTCATTATTTGACGTCATCGTCAAAAAACCAATTTCTCTCTCCCAAATCGGGCAAAGCATTTTATTTCCATTTTTGCAAATGGCCGTTTACGAGTGTTTGTCCGATTTCGATAAAGACCTCGCCCATGAAAAAGACGTATATGCTACCAAATTTGAAAAGTTGGTTTCCTTCATATCCTATTATAACATTTTCCGGCCGATTCATATAATATTTCAACAATTAAAGTGCACCGATAATGCTGCTGCTGCTTCTGCTGCCTATATAACCCAATCGCGAAAAGAAAAAATGCTGATAATTGTGAACGAAATGAAAAATAACTTTCGCTTCCACGCTCCATCGGCAGCACCGGGTGCATTAGCCGCCGCGTCGCGAGCAGCCGCGAATGCCGAGGAAGCTTTGTTACCCCAGCAAAAAAAAACAAAACTGTCGTCCAACGGGCAGCGGCAGCCGGTTCAGTATCGGGATAAAGAAAATTTTCTTCCGTACGGTTTTGTGGATTCAACTGGAAAATTAATGTTCGTAGATAGATTAGAAACCGAACTTAGGTCTTCGCAGCGAATCGTTGTTAATACGCTACATCGGTGCGACGAAATATGGGATGAATTAAAATACGGCAGAGGGAATTTTTCGGTCGTGTTTGGGGAAACTCTCTGCGAAAATAACTTTCTCGGCACTCTAATGTCCCACGTAGCTCGAGTATGGACTGATAGAGACAATATTACGAACGAGGACCGAGTTACGTCGTTCTGGAAGCTAAATAACGTATGCGATAGCGCGATTGAGAGGAAATTCGTTACTCGCCCCATAATAAACGCGGAGAAAAATCGCCCTAGGGATATGAAAACCCATAGCGGAATCTTTTTGGCGATTCTCGCTCTTTGCAAGTCGCATAGTGTGGTTAAAATTTCGCATTTGGAAATGATTTTAACTGAGATGATTTTACAATCGGATACACTCACCGACGAAGATTTGGAGGCCTATGAATCATTTTTCATTAAACTCTTATTCTCAGTAATCAACGCTATCCGCGAAATCATAAAAGACGAGAAAACGTTATCCCGAATAATCAACTTTATGTTGAAAACCGACGGGTGCCGTAATGACGCCGCTTGTTTTGAAAATAATTCGGTAGCGAAATCTTTTCAAAGCCAAATTCGAAGATCTACGGTAAAATTCGAAAAAAATTTCAATATAAATAAATTCATAAAAATTTGTAGGGAAGTAGTTTCATCAAACGAAGATATTGGAGTCATCGCCTCAAATTCCTTACAGGCCAACTATTGCTTGGAAAAATTTGCGGAAGATATTCAAAATCCGTTTCGCTCTTATTGACTGAATTAGTCGCGTGCGAGATTGAATTTCATAACTGTGAAAAAATAAAAGCGTTTTAAACCACAACTAGTTTTTCAATCCTTACGCACTGTATGTATAAAAATGTCGATAATAAAAAATTAAAAAATATTAAACAAAAATTGATTATAAATATATATTATTAAGATGTTGGTAATAAAAATTTAGGAAAAAAATTAAAAATTTCTAAAAAAAAATTATTTATTTATTTTTTGCGATTTCGCCAGGCAGATCGATTGAAGGCACCGATCTAGCGACTGATCTATCGATAAGAGATAAATAATGGATAACTTCATAAGAAACAACGATGTGAAGAATATATCCATCGTCAATATCGTTATAAAAGTAAAAATTGAAATCTTGCAAGATCCCTTAGAGTTGGCGAGAATATTTCAATTCGAATTTAAAAAACAGAAAAATTTGTCTCGCCGGCGTCATGGTCGCCATCTAGGTACTCTTCGCAAACGAGTATCGTCATCATCAGCAGGAAATGTGGCGGCGGCAAAAGCAGTAACAACAAAACAGGCAGCAACGGCAGCAGAGACCGAAGCGGAGAAGTCCTTTTCTCCTTGTTCCTCATTCGGAGTTTTACGCGTGCCCGATAAAGAAATTGACAATATAAAAAGAATATATAAAGCGGACGAAGAAAAAATATTAAAAGTTCTCGAAGAATTACAAAATTACTTGAATGACGATAATAACAACGACGACGAGAGAATCGCGTGCTGGTTCCCGTATTTCGACAAAGAGCTGTATCGCAACAACGGTTTAAATTTTATTCAGAGTCAATTTACCGCCGTTAGGCAACAAACGAAAAACCCCGAAACCACATGCCTGATTTTCCAAAACAGCTACGTAATGTTCGTCGGGCTGCGAGATAAAATAAACGAGGGCATCGAGGTCGCCCTTCAAAAAATTTCAAACACTATACAAAAGCCCGTGAGAATAGCCCAGAGTAAAATCGTCAACACAGTGATCAAATTTCGAGTCCCTTTTCAAATAAATATTCCCGCGATTCGGAAATACTTTCATTTAAACGACTTTATCTTCGCTTACAACGCGAATAAATTCGTCGGAGTTTTCGTAAAGTTCTTAGTTCCGACTCAATATTTACAGCACGACGAAAAAAAAAAATTAAGTCTCGAAAAAATCATAGAATTTTACGATCGACACCTGCCCGTGAAGCTCGACAATTACCGCGCCATTACGATTTTATTGTTCGATTGCGGAATATGCAGTTTACTGGGTAATCAAAAGGTTCAGGACTGGGAAATCACCTACCAACTCTTTATGGGCTTCTTCATAAATTTTTCGGCGGGGCCTAAAGCTCTCTCGAAAGTCGAAATAACAAAAATTCAAAAACTCTTCGGGTATAAAGATTTGGACTGGTACGGCAAAGTTAACTTTTTTCATCGCTTCGACACGTTCCCCAATTGCGAAGAAATGGATTTCGAGTATTTTAATCACGTCATCAATTCCGCATCCTTTAGAGGCGGGGTTAGCGTAGAAAGAGAGTACGACGACGACGACGACGACGACAGCGCCGACGACGACATCGACGACGACGACATCGACGACGACGAAAGAGTAAATTCCTACTTATTGGGGAAGAAAAAATTAAAACCGCGAGATGTAAAAGGACGCTTCGACGAAGTGCGTGGCTTTTTCACGCCTAAAGGAGATAACTGCGCGTTTAGCGATTACCTTAAACGATACCGCAAAAGAAAACGGGAGGGCATTAATAATAATGACGATAAAAGAGTCTTTAGCGTTCATAACGATTGGGGAGATTGTAATAGAAACAAGGTGTTTTTAAACGCCCATTCCATGTTCGACATAATGGAGAGCAAGCATAAGGTTATCAAAGTGAACAGAAATACCATCGGCCGCAACGTCGCCCGTTCTAAAATTCCCGGCGACCCCGAAAATTACGCGTCTTCTTATAGACGAAGGTACCAGGAAAAATTGTCGACGATACATTTGAACCAGCAGCGTCATATCTAAACAGAGGAAAATCAATATATATATATATATATATATATATATATATATATATATATATATATATATATATATATATATATATATATATATATATATATATATATATATATATATATATATATATATATATATATATATATATCGGTGAAAATAAAGGAACAAAATACTCGTCGTTATCTTTACCTCTATTATCTTCCCCAATATTTTGCATGACCACATTATCGTAGTAAGAGAGAGAGGGGTGGCAGGAAATTGATTCACTCGATTCGTCGGGTGTTTTCTGGAGTTGATGACCCCGCTGTTCTTCATTTTCAGAGTCTCCGCTTTGTTTCCGTTTTTGCTTCCGTTCACTTCTGGGTATTTCCTTTTGCGGTGTTTGATTTTTTTCAACTAATGTTTTTCTTAGAATAGCTTGTTTGATTTTCGAACGATTACCAGATCTCGGGGGAATATCGGGTGATGTAAATTCAACTCGTTCTTGTTCTTTATCTTCCTCCTTTTCAACACCCTCTGCATCGCGTCCCTCTCCGACTTCTTGAACGGATGACTCATCGGAAGATTCGTCGAGTTTTTCACCAGGTGCTTTATCGGCATCCTCCTCCTCCTCCTCCTCTCGTTCGGGTGACTCGTCTGGAGCTTTACCAGCCTCCTCTTCGGAAGACTCGTCCTGCGCATTATCTAGCGCCTTATCGGTTTCGTATCTGGATGAAACTTCGTCGGGTAAAATCTGATCGGATGCTTTGGCTGGCGCGTCAACGTGAACTTCGACGAGCGTCGGACTATCGGGTGACTTTTCACGACGCGCGGCAGAATCATCATCGGGCTCCTTTTCGTCTTCCCACTGCAGTTTTCCTCCCGTTTCGCTCTCTTCTCCGCCATCTATTTTAAAGTTGTTTGAAAATTGTAGTAGAAGACTTCCTTTTTTGGTTTCTAGATACGCGTCGGCCAGGGTTACGGTGCTTATGGTAGCGTTGTAATATTTCTCTGCCGTATTTTCGTGATGATACATTAATCGGGCGACGTTTTTCCGAAGCTTCGGTTGATGAACCGCCGTTTCTGTAGTCGTGCCTTTTCTGTTGAACGTGGTGGTAAATTGCTTCTGCAAATCGCACATTTTCGTTAATTTTTTCATGGCGTTGCCTAGCGCTTGAGTCGTGAAAGGGCCCCCCTGATAATTTAAAAACAACATTTTCTGAGGATCGAAGAAATCCGCTCTTTTTGGCGTCCTCGTGGATTCTTCTAATTCGTCGTTTCCTTCTTCAAACGCGTTCTCGGTGGCCGCCCATTCTCGCCTCGCCTCCAGAAACGTCGGTCTCACGTAGGTCACGTAAGCGTCCAGGGCGATTTTCAATGTGTGAGTTAACATGATTGTTGCGTCCCCGTACATATTTTGAGTTTTGTGTTTCTGGCAGTTTAAGGTGTAAAGATTTTTGAGTTCGTCCTGATTCGAAGAACCGGCTGCGGAGCTTTCGACATCGGCGCCCACGATTTCGCTCACAGTTTGTATTTTTTTTATATTGTGGTACTCCTCCATCGTCAGATTGCATATGATGCCGGACCTCCCCGAGGAAGCGGCCAGAAGTAAAAAAATTACGATGTTTCTTTGTATGGCTGGTGTGTACATCTTTGAGTTAATCATCCCGTTGACGAGATTCCTCATTCCGGCGTGGAAAAAATTATGTCTGATCACCTTATCGATATCTTCACAGAAAATCATTTTTGTAACATCCTTCTTTTCTTTTCTCTGTTGGAACGCCGCTTTAGAGTTAGCTAACTGGTGTTTGAAATAAGGAATTTCGGTGGCTATGAACCCCTTTAGGTATTTTTTCACGCCCGATTGAATTTGTTTCAGCTTCATCATCTGCTTCAAAAATTTTACGAAATCCTCGATTTTCATGGTCATGGTGTTCGGCGAAAGCGTGGTCTTTTTCGACCACTCCATTAGTAGAGATAAATATTTTTGACCGTGCTCGTACGTCGTCATACCCAACAGGTGATATTGAAGATTGGCCGCTTTTTTGGGAGAAAATGGAGTATGTGGATTTAACCGCAGTGCGGAAAATACATCGATAATATTTTTTTCGACATTTTGAAACCTCAGCAAGATCCTTTCGTATAACGCCGTATTGTTCTTTAAAAAGGACTTATATTTTGTTATCAAATTATTTTCTATTATCTGGTGGTGTTCTACCCATGAGGACGATATTTTGTTTTTACTTTTTTCGATTTCAAATTCATTCCCGTCACCAACGTCGTCGCCATCATTTTTACCTTTTGATTTGTTTTGTCCCCCAATTACGGTCGGGCTAGAGTTTTTAAGCTCTCTTCGCTCTGAACGATTTAGATTGTTATGGTTTTTTCTCACGTGATTGTTCATGTTGTTAAAAATTTTATTGCATATTACGCACAAAGCCCCAACATCATTTTTATTCGATGTGTAAAAGACTACTTGCAGTTCGCATTTAATTAGTAGATCCTTCGTAGTTTTGCTAATTTTATCATGGTTTTTCGATTTCAAATGGTCTTTAAGAGATCGGTGAATGACCTATAAAAAATAAAAAAAACGTATAAGAAACGAGTTGGTTACCAATAGGAAACAATATGAACTATTTTTTGCTATCTTTCAACCCACCTTAGAGCAAAAATAACACTTAATTCCCCTGTTTTTGAACGACGTGTTTTCTTCATTTTCGGAGAATGCTCTCCCCCCATCTTCCTCCTCCGATGGTGTCCTCGTAGTAGTTGTAGGTTTCTCATTAATTCCGTCGTATATGTTGAAATAAAACTTCATCATAGATTTTTCTAAACAAAGATATATATATATATATATATATATATATATATATATATATATATATATATATATATATATATATATATATATATATATATATATATATATATATATATATATATATATATATATGTTAACAAATTCAATGCCTAATTGAAATGTGTTAAAAAGATGAACAAAATTATTTATATCGTTTTAAATGATTTAGTAGCCAAATTAAATTTACCAAAAAAATAAACGAATATAT
>JABUQX010009196.1:0-5000 GCA_015478945.1 Trachelipus rathkii
TCTTAACAGCTCTTCTATTCAGATAATTGGCGTGACTCATGTTCACCCATCGAGGCCGAATTGACTTCATCTTTGTTTTCGTTTAGAAATTCAGACTAATATGTCTGCCTTCTATTTCTCTATTTAAAATAAGCATGAGAAGATTTTGTTGTTGAGACACGATTACCACCACTCACGGTCAAAGACCTTTTCAGAACCTGTTAAATCGATTGAAATCAATTTTGAAAGATGATGAATCCAACACACTAACATTTTCTAAAATTCTTTATTTTCCGCTTATACAATTTAAAATGTTAACCACTAGCTTTATTCCGATTCCCTTCTAACGTTCTTGCATCCTGTGTTTTATCTTTCAAGTTTCCGGCCGAAAAAATCCCAACATTCGGTGAAGAAACGTGTTTGCATTTCGATATTGCAAACTGGGTCGATTTGAGACTGTACTCGTTGATTTTAATTTGGAATAATTTTACTGTTTTTCGATGGGAGTCTTGAACCACTTGTACAGAAAGAATACATCATCTACGTGTGATTCTCTCTTGCATGGAGTAGTAGTATATTTCACTAATTTTTCTCTTTAACTAAATATTTCAAAATCTTCGATTAAAATCTTCTTGCTTCTTGACGCTGTCGCCACAGGGTGATTTTCCTTCGGAAAAATCTATCTGGTTTTAAATTGTAGAAACTCATGTTACTTATATTTCATTTCAGAGTCGTAAGAAATCTACTCTCTGTGACACTTAAAACTCTTTTCTCCAATGAAAAATCCTAATATTTCTTGTTCCTTTTCTTCATGATCATTCTGACATATTTTATGAAATATGTCATTCTAACTTTCCTTTTCCATTTTTCGAACCTATTGCTTCTAATCGCCACCGTTGTTGTCTTACTCCTTCTTGTCGTCTCAATCCACTGTTCTGCCTAGTAGACCCGAGACTCAGCTTTATCTATTTCAATATCTATCTACTCTCTCTCCTACTCAACTAAAGGTGCTATATTATAGATAATTTTTGATCTGTCTTCTACAAATGTGTTTTATGCTTCCTCTAACCTTAAAACTAAAAAGTGTATGGTATCCTAACCAGAAAAAAATATTTTGCACTTCCGATATTAGGAGACCAATTACACTTTCTTAGAGAAAAAAAATACGAAAAGTTGTATGATTCAGTAAAAGGAAGGAATACACGTTTGGAACCATACCAATTTCATTAAGTTGTATAGAAGGATTCCACCACATGAAATATTCTTCCTATACGGATTTCCTTAAAAAACATGCCTGTGCGAGTGGACTTCCCTTACAGGAAGGGAATGCCACAATCAATAAGTAACGATATGACATAAGCGTTTCGTCTCTAATTATCGTCTTTGACTATTATTTGGATTAATCCCTGTTGGAAACTTGTGCATTCATATTCACAAACAACGTCAGTGACCTAGGAAAAAGAGGTATAACCCCTTTTACACCTAACTAAACTTTCTGTTATAATTACATTTTAATAACGTAAAAACAAAATCATAATATATCACTGGAACTCAAACAAAAGTGAGAACTCAAAAGTGAGTTGACAGTTAATGACTCGATGTATAGTCTCGATGTTGTTTGCTAGTTGAAAGAGTGAGATCGTGACGGAGAGCGATAGGTCCGGGAAGAGGGACGTTTGTCTTAGAGAGAAGAAGGGATGCTGAGATTACTTGAAGAAAAAATTATTAAAGTTATTCCTAATCTGATCTGGCCCGAATTGCTACAGATACTTCGGAAAGTAACGTTCGAGACAGAAGTTAAGTCTTCATCCTTTGCTAGACTAAACGACTACTCTCTACATCTTGGCATTCTACCCTAAGGATATTTTACTGTGGAGAAAAAGGTACGAAAGTATTTTCAATATTGTAGTAGAAAAGGTGTAAAGGTCTTATTATTTATAAGGGCTTCAAAATTTAAATTATCTGATTTGTGTATTGCAATGTGTAATCATCTTCCTGAATTTAAACCACTACATTAGTTGTAATTCCCCCTAAACGATTTTTATCCCAACACTCTTTATCTTCATTTGATTTAAATCATATAATATAATAGTTATTAAATATTAGATATATATATATATAATATATATATATTATATATAATATACTAGATATAGCTATTATTTAGTGATAAAGAGCAGTGTTCGTATAGTTAAAGATATATAGTATAGTATGTATATATATACCGAGAGTCATACTAATAATTATAATTGTAAGGATACTGATATATAAATATATTATATATAGAGATATAATATGAATATAGTATTATATATATAATATTAATTTATATATATATATATATATATATATATAAATACTATAAGTATAATAAATGAAGATTAATATATATATATAGTAAATAATAATAGATATATATATTGAATATAATAGAATATATAATATATACTGATAAGTATATATTATAATATATATATATTATATATATAGAAGAATTATAGTATATATATATATATTATATATATATAGTATATACTATAGTATATAGTATAATAATAAGATATATACTATACTATATCGGTATATAATAGTAATATAATATATATATAAGTAAGAGATGGCATAATATATACTATATATATTATAGAATATATTATATAGTTAGATATATAATTATAGAATTTAATTGTAGTATAATATAGTATTATAGATATATATAAAGTATATAATGAAAATGAATGAATTATATTATATATGAATATATATATATATAATATATATATTATATAGTGATATATAGATTATATATATATATATATATAAGTATAATATATATAGATATATATAAATATGAGATAATATATATATATATATAAATATAGGTTATAATTACAATTGACAATATACATATATATATAGATATAGTTATTAGTAGATATATATATATAATATAATATATAGTATATATGAATATATATATATAATATATATATATAGTATATATATATAGAAGAATATCAGGTATGATATACGATATATAGTATAATATATATAATTATGATGATAGGAGAGTATATATTAAGTATATAGATATAATTATAACTATATATATATAGGATAGTAAGAATATAATTATATATATAAGAAATACTAGAGGATACAAAATTTCTTTATATAGTAGATAGATATACTGAATAGTTAGTATAAATATATATAAATATAGATGATAATCTATACTATATAATATATTAAGATATATATATAATATAATTATATAGAATATATATGAATATATATAAGTATTGATGAGATATATATATATATATATTATATATATAATAGATAAGGAATAGATATTATATATATAGTAATTTATAAGTAATATAAATAATTTTAAGCCAAAACATGAGTATCGTATATGATGAGAACTACCAGGGGGAGCAGACAACAGACATTTAATAGAAGAATAGAGAAAGGAAGAAAGGATGAGAAGAAATATGAATATGTAGAGAAGATATAATATAGATATATAGTATATATATAAGATAGAGATTGAGAGAGAATAGATAAGACTTAGATATGAGGATGATATATATGTAATATATATACTAATTAAGAACTAGATATATATAAAAGAGGAGATGATTATTATTAAGAAGTATATATATATAGTAGATATAGAGGAGATAGAAGAAGATAGTAATAGTAGAGTAAGTGACACATAAATAATAACGAAGTTAGTAAGGTGAGACCGACAGGTGCAGACAGATAAGACTAAATGACTATAGAGTATAAATGAAAGGATATAAGATGGATATAGGAATGGAAGGAAGATGAATAGTAGATATATATATATAGATATATACTATATATGAATGATATAGATATTAAATATAAAAGAGAGAGATGATATAATATATATTATATATATAATATAAGTAAAATATAATAGAGAGATAGAGAGATATAGTAATACAGAGATAGATTAAGGGTAAAATAATGAAGTAATATATAGATATATACTAGAATAGAGTACGAGATATTTAGGGAAGTGAATATGAAGTAATAATATGATAGTAGATTAATTCCTGGCAAAAGATAAGAGTAGTAATAGAAAGTAAGAGTAGAGAGAGAGAAAGAAGAGTAATTTGATAGATGATAGAGAAAATAAGAGAAAGGAAGAAAGTTAAGAATAATAGAATTCACAACAGAGTAACACACGAGTGTATTGATAATAAAAGACTCCTGTTAAAAAGAACGATAGCACGAAATGTGACAGTACTAGTTTTAGCTTCAGGACATCTTTTCTAAGTGAGAGTTTATGTAGTAACTCTCTCTCTCTCTTCTTATTCCTACTCTCTCATCTTATTAAGAATTTTACGTAAATTAGTTAAATAATATAGTAACTCTCTAATTATATTTTTGTTCGTCTTCCTGTTCATTATATATATATAGTATATATATTAAGGAAATACATTTTTTTCCATTAATTCCATCACATATATTAACTATATATAATATATATATATATAACATATTTATATATTATTATATATATTAATTATAATAAATATTAATATATATATATAATATTTATATATAATATAATTAATTATATATATTATATATATAATATAGAGATATATATATAACTATATATTATACTATATTAATATATAATATATATAATAATTATAATATATAGAATATAGTATATATATATTATATATATATATATATTATAATTAATAATATATATAAATATAGTATATATATAAAATGTAGGGCACACACGTTTCGAGTTTACTTAGCTAAAAATATTACTAATATAAAGAAAATAATATTTAAATAAATACTGAAGTATTATAATAATATAACGTAACTTCTATATTAACTATTATAATTGAAATTGAAATTTTAAATAATATAAAGGGTAAATTTCTAAAATTTAGGTGTGGACATACTTTTGAATATATATAAATAGTAAAAGAATATTTTCAAAAGAATTAATCAATATTAGA
>JABUQX010009197.1:5000-15000 GCA_015478945.1 Trachelipus rathkii
ACACACACACATTATAAATACGCACACACACACTTGGTTTCCGCGCGCGCCCGTTTTCTCCCCGCTCCGACTTGGTCCCGCAGCCTTCGCGCACCGTGTCCCGCTTTCCCGCCACCGCCTCTGCCTCCGCCGCCGCCACCGCCGGTTTGGTATACTCGTTTCGTCTTTCGTTCGCATTGTCATTGAGGAGATGGGGGTTTTACTACTCCTTACTCCCCTCCCCTCTCTTAGTTCCCCCCATCTTGTGATATATATAAAATTGGACGGGATGGACTCGAATCCCGTCCTTTCGGCTGCTTCATCACGGTGATCGCCAGGTAAGTATATGACTTATCTGACCGTGCTAAAGCGGCCTTCCAGTCCTAATCTGAAATCATGTTTATATAGAAATTTGAGTTCAAAATGTGTATTAAAATATGAAATAAATGAATAAAAATTGTCATTCCCATACATGCTTTGAGAGTTTCAAGGTGGATTAGTCTAATGAGGTTTGCGGTTAAAAGGGCTTAAAATCGAAGAAAAGTTAATCCCTTTCAGTTCACGGTTAATTACGTTTTCTCCGATATTCTGACCGATAAGATTACGCCCAGGGCTATGAAAGAAAGATAGTTTTTCTTGACCAAATTAAACTCTATATTATATTATTATATATAATATATAATATATATATTATAATATAGTGTATATATATACTATACTACTGGTGGTATATATAATATATATATTATTATTATTAAGGAAATTAATGTCCACCAAAAGTGAAATTTGTAGATATGAATGAGACAAATTTTACAATTCGAACCAGTCTACCAAAAGTTGATATTATAATTATTATTATTATTATTATTATTATTAATTATTATTATTAATTATTATTATTATTAGATTATTATTATTATTATGGTTTTAATTATTTTTAGACATTATTATTAAAAAGTGTTTAAATCTGTTCTTCCGTTCTTTTCATCTTTTTTTTTTTTTTTTTTTTTTTTTTTTTCTTTAATCCTATTTTTAAATCCACAGCAAAAAACAGTGACAGTGCAGCAAAGCATCAACAACAACAAAACATACAGCCACAACAAACAACAACACAGCACAACAACAACGACAACACACAAACAGACCGCCTTGAAACAAACAACAAATCAACATGAAAAGCTACTATCTCCCCAAAAAAAGCTATGAAAGTGTTTGAACCAGAGTCACATAGGCATTATTGCGCATCGATGCATCGATGCATCGATGCATCGAAGCAGTATTGAGCACACACTACACTAACCACACATTCACACACACACACACACACACACACACAACACACACACCACACACAACACACAACTTATTTTACTGTATTATTATTATTATTATTATTATTATTATTATTATTATTATTATTATTATTATTATTATTATTATTATTATTATTATTATTATTATTATTATTATTATTTTTATCTTATTATTTATAAGTTGAAAACGCACGTCGTAATAGAAATCAAATTATTATTATTTTACTCTACAGCAGATCGTAAAAACATACGTCCTGTCTTACTTGCGATTGGCCGATGTAAACCCTATCTCAATTCACCCTCCACTGTGGTTGGTCGAGAATTATATATGGTCCCTTGTGATTGGTGCACGTCAGCCTTATCTCTATTACCCCTACACTGTGTTTTGGTGAGAATTATATATACGATCCCTTGTGAGTCTAATCTCGTTTCAAACTATAGTCGCTCTAGCTGTGAGTGCTGTGAAGAAAGTTTCTACCGTATTTAAAAGTGTACCGCTTCAAAGAACACAATATGAATTTCGTTTAATAGGTATACCTCTGTAGCAAGACTCATTCAGTGGGAGTTAGATACTGTTGCGGAGTTGCATTCTTATATAAAAGAAACCCGAATGGAACTGAATTCTTCACGTGTGTTAGTAATTCATCATATTACAACACACGGCGTGTTTACATGAGTCCCGATGAATTACTGTGTATATGTAAACACATCGAGACCTGGCTTACTGATTACTTTAACCCTAATGCGGCTTTAAACTACTCGAAAACAGTTATCAGCCAGAGCAAAGGAGGAAAGGAAAAACAGCTTACTCTAACCTTCTCTAAACATGCGAACACCATCGGCGTGGAAGTTAGACTATGGGAAAGGACTAGTGGTTTAGAAGCATTTGAACGTACTTCACATGGATTCTTCATCTCAGGAATACAGCGGTTGAAGTGTATGTCAGAGGTAGGCGGAAGGGTGCTAAGGCATATGAAGAGAGTGAGTGTGTTATCTAACTATGTAACAGTCGTTCATTATATGTTATACGAGGAATACTACGCATTCAAGAAAATGATGGTTGATGATTCTGATACTGTTATTAAACGATTCCTAGACACTATCGATGTGCAGAAATTCATACATCTTCTTAGAAAACGATGGGCTGAAAGCATCTATGCTACCGATCCAGAGGCCAAACATACTATGATATCTGAGAGGGAGCTTTTTACATATGTGCTTTCGGATGGCATCGGTGAGACACATAGCTACATGATAGACAACGACATAAATGACTGGCATATTTGTAAAGATTTACAGAGTATTAATCTTGAGTCTTCGTGAAGTTTCTGTGAATGTCTATATCAGTGTTATATACCCTTATAAATATTTTTAATATTATTGTAAATGTAATTAATGTTAAAATATTTAATATTCCAGTGAGTATATTTAATGTTAAAATATGTAGGTCTGCGATTATTAAAGTTCTAGGTATGTAGTAAAGGTTTTAACTGAAGTTCTTGCTTTAACATCGTCGAGTAAACGTTCGTGTATATATATTATATATATATATATATATATTATATATATATATATATATATATTATATTATATAATATTATATATTATATATATATATATATATTATATATAAATATATTATATAATATATATATATATTTATGCTCTCATATAGCTTCGAAAGTTGCATTGTACATCGAGCACGCTACGAGCATGGATGTGGGTAAATTCATGTTCTTCAGCCCTGCTACATGCATGGTGGCGGGTCCTACAGGCTGCGGGAAAACCTTTCTGCTGTTAAACATATTAAAGGATGGTGGAATTTTTGAGCATGCACCTGTGAAAATAATCTGGTGCTATAGTGTATTCCAGGAGAAGTTTAATGAATATAATAATATAGTAGAATTCCATGAAGGTGTATACGATATTAAATCATTGGAAAATGTACAAGGTCATAAAGTTATAGTTCTTGACGACATGCTGCACAAGTTAAAGCGAGGATATAGCTGAGACGTTTACAGTGTATTCACATCATTTAAATATATCTGTATTTTTCATTACACAGAACATTTTTCATCAAAGCAGGCACATGAGGACTGTTTCTTTAAACACTCAGTATCTGATCCTGTTTGGTCAAAGAAGAGATATGAGTCAGGTGAATGTTCTAGGGTCACAGATGTTCCCGTCAGCAAGAAAAGAGTTCTTGAAAGTATATAAAGAAGTTACTTCGGACCCGTACGGATACTTGCTGTGTGAACTTCATCCTAGGAGCACGCATAGAGTCCTGCTCCGCACTAACATTCTACCGCACGAGGTAGAAACTGTGTACATTCCTGAATAATGAGTAGTTTAGTTGTAAAGTATTTGCCTCTTATAAAAAGATTTAAAAAGCTGAAACCGGCTGAAAAGCGCAAAATAATCTGTGATGATGAGAAGTTCATCCAGTGTGTATGTGAACTCTGCTTAAATCTTATAAAGGGGAATGTTCCTTTAAACAGGCCTCAGAAGGTAAAGCTGCGTCGACATAGAAACACCATTAAAAAACTCTCCCGTAACATAAAGCATCTGAAAAATAAAAAGAAGGTGTTGCAGAAGGGGGGTGGTGTATTCCTGCCTCTACTTTTCTCAGTTATTGCTCCTCTGATTACCAAGTGGATATCTTCATAATGAAGAAGGTCGCTGTATTACCGTTTAACGAGTATGAGAAAATGAAATGTAATACTACTTCATCGTTGCAGAGAGCCCACACTCAGCCTACACAACCACAGCCTTACGGGGTGTCGTCCTCACTGCAATTTCCACCCCCAAATCATCAACATCATTTCTCTCTAGAGAATCAACAACCTTTGAGTCCTGCACAAATTCAGCAGCCAGCTCTGCCTTACAGCTTGATCGACCCTAAAGTTGAACAGATAAGCAATTACGAGCAAGAGGTGTATCGGATATTAAATTCAGACATTAACATCCATGAGAAGCGTATCTTATACCAAGATGCAATGCAGAAATTATTAAGTCTCAAGGATTTGCATCTAAAGGACCACTAAATAAGTCTCGTAGAGGAACAATTTTTGGCCACAGAAGTTAAAACCTGAGATGAGATAGAAAGACAGCTTAAGAAATATCTAGAGGAGAGCTTGCAGCCAGGGCTCGCAGATTACAGGGTTCTAATCTCTATAATATTTTAAACAGAAAAAATAGCTGGAATGAGTTAGGGCCAAATCATTATTGATGTGAGATAGTTAAAGGGTCAAACATTGTGGATTTAATAGCTGATCTCTCACGCGATTGGAAGAAGAGAGCTGTAACAGGATGGCCTACAATCAAGCAAGAGCTTCAGACTATAAATTTTCCACGCTCTTTAATCTTGAACACACGCAGATTAGCAGACTTGGATGATATTCCTAAAACGCCAAGGCCTGATTCTAGTCCTTCAGGCATGTCCTACGCTTCAGATAAATTCAAACGGGTGGTTAAAGGAAGAATAAGAAAAAAGCCGCAAGCCAGTCTTAAATGGATTAATTCATAGTCACGCTGTGGTGTTATTAATATTAATTTAATTCCAATTAATATATATATATAGTTATTATATATAATATATATATATATATATATTACTATCATATATATATATATAATATATATATATATATATTATATATATATATATATTATATATATATATATATTTATATATATATATATATTATTATATATATTATTATATATAGTATATATAATTTGTTCATTGTTCTAATTTGCTCACTTGTGAATGAATAAATAAATTCATCATATTAATCACTATGTTTTATATTTCCTTTTACCATATATATATATATATATATATATATATATATATATATATATATATATATATATATATATATATATATATATATATATATATAATTTGTTCATTGTTCTAATTTGCTCACTTGTGAATGAATAAATAAATTCATCATATTAATCACTATGTTTTATATTCTTTACCATATATATATAAATATATATTATATATAATATACTATATCTAGTAATATATATATATATATAGTTTTATATATCCAATTATATATATATATATATATATATAAAATGTTTTTACTCATGCCAGTAGACACCATGGAGGCTAAGGAAGTGGTTGATAAGTATTATTACGATGTGAAGGAGCCTAATAGCTATGGTGGATTCACAAGGTTTGCCTCGAGGTTTCCGGACATTGGACGGAAAGAGTTGAAAGCATATCTAGAAGGTGAGGAGGCTTTCACTCTACATAAACCTGTTCGCAGAAAATTTCCTACCCGGAAAACCATAGCCCCCTGTCTCGATAGCGTATGGCAGCTGGATTTATCCGAAATGGTTAAATACAGCTCGTACAACGGAGGGTATCAATACATACTTTTCACCATTGATGTGTATTCTAGATATTTATGGGTTAAAACCTTTAAACAGATAAAAGTCAGTCTGTTCTGCCGCGTTGAGAGAATTATAGAGGGTGACAAGCGATGGCCAGAATGTGTGGACTGATCAAGGCAGCTTGAGTTTTCTGGTCGTGTTTGGGAGGAAAAAAAAATTTTCCCAAAAGAAAATTAGTTAAAAGGGGAAAAGGCCCCCAAAAAGGAACAACCCATGGGGGTTTAACAAATTTTTTTACAAATAACATTTTTACTTCCCCCAGTTGAAAAAAAAAAAAATAAAAGCCAGCTATAAGTTGAAAGAGTACAGCGTACTATCAAGGAGAAAATGCACCGGTACTTTACCCGCATAAACAGGTTTAAGTATATTGACCATACTACAAGACTTGCTCTTCTTTAATAGATCGTTCCATAGAACTATAAAATCCACCCCTCTAGAAATGTCGAAAATAAAGCCTACGATGGTGGATCATTCACAACGAAGAGTCAGGAAAATAAAGGATAATTCGGGTGTGTGCTTAGGCGATTATGTACGAGTCTCCAGACAGGCGGAAAGGTTTAGGAAAGGCTACGAGTCAGGGTGGTCTACAGAGGTTTTCAAAGTTCACAATATTCGAGACTTCCCCTACGATGGCTTAAAATTATATTATTTGGAGGATTTATACGGTGAAAAGATAAAAGGAGGTTTTTATAAACAGGAAATACAAAAAATACGCTTCAATCCTGAAAGTAATGTGTATAAAATTGAAAAGATATTAGGCTCGAAAGGAAAGGGGCGAAATAAACAGTACTTGGTTAAATGGGTAGGATATCCTGACAAGTTTAACTCGTATATAAAAGCAAGTGAAATTAAGAATCATTAATCAGTATTCATTGAGACCATGGCGAGTACAGATCACTTCTATTTAACTCTGCCTTCATCGGCTTCGATGAATCTACATCCTGATAATAAGCTCTCAGACTTCACGACAGAGTTACTGAACCCTATTGACATTGAAAGAGACGTTTATGAAGTCGGGCTGTGTGAAGTGATATTAAATACAGATGTGGAAAATGTTCCGCATAATCTTTTTTGGATGCATGTTTACAGAAGTGTAGATTGTGTTGAAACTATATTGGATGTGAAGAACACAGGTGCTCTAAACCGCGTTACTATGGGTACAAGAGAGTACTTTTATGAAAGAATTGTATTGAGGAAGTCCTATTTTAAGTCAGTTCCTGCAATGTTCAGTTATTTAAATACGCTTTTAGCGAATAGTAATATGTGTAGAGATCTAATTTACAATACAGATATTCACCCCTCTGATGATGAAGTATTAATTACTTTGAGATCAACGGCTGGCATTAACCTTAGAGATATTGACGTGTTTTTCCTCAGGAGATCGTCATGGCAGCGGAAACACGTTCACGAACGTGAAGGTTGGTTAGATGTCCTCCATGATGTACCTACTATGCTGAAAAGGGTTATGAAAACAGTAGAAAACGAACATATAACCAGGGAAGAATTAATCGACGAGCAAGACAGGGTGTTACATTATACTTGTATCACCTCCGAGATGCTCAAACATCCTGGAATGGCATATGTTTACACTGACATAGTGGAACACCAGTATGTGGGTGATACTTCAGCTCCTCTGTTAAGGGTAGTTTATTTTCCTCAAGAGAGTAAGGTAATAACATTCCCAAATGTGCACTATCTCTCACTGAACAGGTCATCGATCGGGTCTATAAGAGTACATATAAAGGACGTGGAAGGTCGGCCATACCCATTTACAAGTGGCACATTGATGTGTAAAGTTCACATTAGAAAGAAACGACCTCATCAGCTATGAAATGATGGAACATTTTTTAATCAGAATTGAAAATCTCATCTATATGCTACTGGAATTCATTCAAGAAATAGATGACTCTGCAGGATATATAAGGGACATAATCAATTGCATTTTTTCATTCATTGGTATACTCTTGCAGTGTAAAGATAGTATAGGAAAGAAGCTCCAGCCACATAAGTAATAAGCATGGAGAGAGTATTCATTGGGTCGAGATCACAGAGAGGATACGGTCTTGGAGGATTTTCACTAAGCTACTGCGAAGCGCCATCCCTGTGTTTAGAAGAGGGGGTGAATATCTAGGTAAAAAAGCTATAAGAACAGGTCTGCACACGATGCAAGATATAGCGACAGGAGCCAATCCTCGTGCTTCATTAAAAAGACGGATTGCCGAGGTTTCCGACGAGATGCTCGATGACGTTAAACGCAAAATAAGACGTAAAATGACAGGTCAGGGCAGGTCTAAAGTTAAAGGACGCAGGAGTGTTACAAGTAGGAAAAAGGCAAAGACGAAGAGAGCTCTGAAGAAGAAGCAAGTCCGCAAGAAAATCACAATGCGGAAAAACCCTAAGGCTAGAAGGCCATAAATCTTACAATAGTATTGATGTATTCACAATTTAACTACTAGACGGTTGTCTTTCACTACAACTTTCGGTCACATGTATATAAGGGGGTAACATCTGAAAGCTGTTCATTATCAACCTAACACCGACACGCTCGTCAGATGCATTTCCTTACCTGCTAGTCCCAGACTGCTGCAAGAGCGAATTGGATTCTTCTCGATGAATCCTACTCAGATTAGCGTGAGCGACAGCAACTTCATCAGCATTAATCCCACACACTCGATCACCAGCACTGACGTTCCTTTAGAGTTCAATATCCCGGGCACATCAGACCAATATCTAGATCCATCTAATGTATTTCTATATTTTAAAACGAAATTGACAAACCCTGATGGTACAGACCTTCCTACAGGTGACGACCACATAGTGTATACAGAGTCGAACTTCCTATATTCCTGTTTTAATCAGATTGATGTTTACCTCAATGAAACTTCGCTCGGCACTTCAGCAGCTAGTTATCCTTATAGAAGCTACATAGAACATCTACTGAACTTTTCTGATGATGCTAAGCAGTCTCATCTTCAATCCTGTGGTTTTTACAGCTTCAAAGATGAGGCTACACATGCAGCTAAAGCGGCTAAAGTCGTAAATAACACTTACGAATTCTATGGTCGTTTAAATGGTGATATATTCTCTCTGGAAAGACTTATTATACCATCTGTAGATGCCAGAATCCGTTTGTCCCGTTCAAGTCCGAAATTCGCACTTAAAATAAAAAGTGATCCTATTGCTACAACTGCATGTCCAGAACCTATCTTCAAACTGCTAGAGGCTTTTCTCTATGTTAGAAAGGTGAAGTTATTTCCCCAAAGGCATTTGGAAATTGAGAAGTCGCTTTTAACAACCACAGCCAAGTACCCGATCAGAAGAGTGGAAACCAAAGTATTTAACTTCACTCACGGTTTATCAAGCATCAGTATTCCAAATATTGTTAGCGGAAATCTACCTCAAAAAGTAATAGCTGGAATTGTAGAACACGAGGGATATTCAGGTCATTATAAAAAATCACCATATAAATTCGCCCCTTTCAACCTTAGGGGTGTCAGTTTACATGTAAATGGACAGCCATACGGACGTGATTATGAAATGTCATATAATGGGGTACAATCTCTATGTTCGCGACCTTTCCATGATTTAATAGCCAACACTGTTTCATGCGGTGATAGTGGTACTGGTATGAATCTTGAAGAATACGCGACGAATAGTAACTTGTACGCGTTTGATCTCAGCCCAGATCTTTCAGCTTGTAACGCAAGTCATTTAAACATTCTGAGAAAGGGTACATTAGGCCTCAATCTTTCATTTAGCGGAAGTCTGCAGACATCCATTACCGTCATCGTTTATCTGGAGCACCCTCAACTTATTGAAATTGACAGAGCCCGTAATGTGCTTTTGAATTACTAAAGATGAATGAAGAAGAAATAAAAGCTATGTTTAAAAACGAACCTCGATTTTTAGGGGTGTTCGCTATTAATGAAGTAGATTCTGTGAGGTTGAAGAAGGATAGCGGCTTCGTGTTCAACACTTCACATCGAGATGTGACATCGTCGGGACACTGGATTTCCATCTACAAGGAGAAGAACGGAGATGTATTCCTGATTGATTCTTTAAACTTGAAATTTATTCTGGAAAATCATTACATCATTTCCTTTTTAAAATATAACAATATAAATTATGTAAAAACTTTGGTTAGGGCTGTCCAGCCTTCGTTCTCTGCTTTATGCGGAATTTATTGTATTTATTTCATTAAGTGTTTTTTAAACGATATCTGTGTAAATGATTTTGTAAATATTTTCGATGCTAAAAATTTATTTGTCAATGATTATTTAGTTTCCGAATACATG
>JABUQX010009197.1:25000-30000 GCA_015478945.1 Trachelipus rathkii
AGCAAATTCAAAATGAAGTTTTTATTTCATTATTTTTAAGGAATGCATCTAAACAAACATTTTTTTTAAATGCTAAATTCAACAATTGTTACATTTTGAACTACTCCGGCACGAGAAAACATTACATGCCAACGCGCGTGTTTTTCCAAATTTTATTTCAGGTTGAATCGTGGAAGAATTTTTTGCTGCCTTAAATTTTAAAACCCTATTTTCATATTACGGATTGTGACGGAGAACCAAGTTCCATTAATACAAGAAAAATATTACAAGGATGAACCATTATAGGAACAGTCTTTTAGACTTTCATAATATTATTAGCAATAAGATATTCATTGGTTTCATGTATGATTTCATAATTTAACAAAAAGTTCCAAATTGAGTTTTTATATTATTACAAAGTCCGGGGAGCACAAATACAACTAAGTTATAATTAAATTATCAATTTCACTCCTAAATAAAAACCTTGATACTGTATAGAATTATGGTTAAAACTATACAAACCTTAAAGCAACGATTTAAAATATTTCTCTAAATAAAGGAGCAAAAATAACTAATTTACAGTATTTCAAACTATTGCTTTTTATTTTCCTTAAAATTTTAGCTTTGGATTTTGTTGATGTTTCCCCTGAAGCCTTTTTATATTTGGGCAAATATTATTTCCTAAAAACGAATCCCTGATTTTCAATTTTGTTTCTATGCATGTTAAGGAGCCAACTGTATATACAGTGTATATATATATATTAGTATATATATATATATATATATATATATATATATATATATATTATATTATATTATACTATATATTATATTATTATATATTATTATATTATATATTAAATATATATATATATATATATAGTATATATATCAGAGGGCTGTAATACTAGGGTGGTAGGGTAGTAGCTCTAACGCCCAATATTATCTGAGTCTTTTCATATAAAAATTTAAATGGTAACTTAATTAATTATATTAAAATTTTATATGAAAAGTGAAAAAAAAGACTAATTTATAAAATCAATTAAAAAAAACAACAAATATTTAGTATAACGTTATATAATTAAATTAATTTCGAAATTTTCGTTCTACGTCTCTGTTTTCTTAAGAGTTGAAATTTCGATGCTATCAGGCGTAGTAGGATTCTCATTTTTCCTATAGTATATAATTGGCTCAGGTAGCTAACCATATCCTGTGCTGCCAGACGTAAAAAGAAAAAACATCGTACCTTATATATATATATATATATATATATATATATATTATATGGATATATATATATATAGAATATATATATATATACTATATATATAATAATATAATATATAATATATTAATATAATATATATAATGTATATATATAATATATAGTATATATTATATATAATATATATATATATATATATATATATATATATATATATATATATATATATATATTATATATTTCTTATATATATATAATAATATAAAACATATATTTATATATATATATTATATATTTATATATATATATATATATATAATAATAATATATTATATTTATATATATATATAATATATATATTTATATATATACGATAAGTTTCTCTTACGTATCAAAACCATAGCAACACAGTTTTTAGCAATAAATCCTTGCGTTTGGTTATTAAATATTATTTTTTTATTACATTACTTAAGTGATATTTATCTTTATATAATTAAAATAATTAAAATAGTGCATAATGGAAGTAAGTAGATTTTTTTATTGAAAAATAGCTTTAAAAGCTTATCTAAGGTACAACAACTTAATTTTAAAAAATCTGGAAGGCCTACGTTTCTTTATTTAAAAAAACAGATAAAGTCAATAATGTTCAGAGAAGATTTCCTCTTGATTATTATTATTATTATTATTATTATTATTATTATTATTATTATTATTATTATTATTATTATTATTATTATTATTATTATTATTATTATTATTATTATTATTATTATTATTATTTATTTTATTTATTATTTATTATCGTCCGATTTCAATCCTTCATACAACTGGTAAAATCTTTGAAAAATTAGTCCATGGACAACTTACTAATTATTTGCATGAAAATGGGCTTTTATCACTAAATCAGTTTGGTTTCACCAAAAACCGCAACACAGAGGATGCTCTGGTATTCCTTACTGAAAAACTATACAAAGCACTAAATGAAAAACAAACATGTGTACTCTTACTTCTAGATTTCTCGAAAGCATTCGATGTAGTTCCACACAACCTACTCTTAAGCAAATTAGAGAGACTTGTATACAAAATGGTCCACGACAAAATGGTTCAGTCTTACTTATCTGATCGAACAATAGTTCATTAGAGAACATCATCCTACTTGCCTCAATTTTCCCCGGTGTCCCTGCAGGGCTCGTATACTTGGGCGCTATTTTTAATATATACTACTAATGGAATTTCAATTGTCACAGTTCAATACTACTCTCAATATTTGGTGACGACACTGCAAATCTAATATCAGACGTAATATAACACACTTAACGACAAAGTAAAATAATGAATTAAACAAATATTATAACATTGTAAGAGGCAAACAGACTCTCCTATCAATTACAAAAAACAAATTACTAGTATAAAAATCAAAAGAACTGTGCAACTAAATGTGAGCAAAATATAACTATAATGGCTATCATCATGCCAAGTTAATAGGTGGTTACCTTGATGACAAGCTTTCTTCAAAGAACACATAAATAGTCTCATTAGCAAATTGTCCTATGCTCTATGCATTCCTTAAGATAAGGAATTTTGTTCAAAATATGTTTTAAAAAAACTTTACTATAGTCTTGTTGTATCCTCACTCTACTCTATTGTCTTTTCAGTTTGGGGTTGTTGGCCAAGTGAAACCTGCTACAACTCTAATTGTTAGCAAAAGAAAATATTCTGTATATCAGGCCCCGAACTACCGTGAACACACACCCATCAAAATTTGTCAATACTAAAACTTAATGATATTTATACCCTAACAGTAAGTAGTCACATCTTTAAATTCACAAATGGAACTGCAAATGATCTTTTGACTAACATACTTGTACAAAACCAAACTTTAAGAACAAACAATCTCCGTAGCACAAATTCCCATACCTTAGACAAAGCAAAATTCACCCTAACGAAATCGCGGAGGGCCATCTCATATAAGGGCATAGAATTGTGGAATAATCTCCCTAAAAATGTACAGGAGTCAATCACCATTGGGTCGTTTCGTAGAAATATCAGAAGCTTCTTATTATCTAAATACTAACGAGGACATTCCTACCCTCGTTACAGGCCCGGACTGGCAAGGTCGGCTGGTCGGCGATTGCCGAGGGCCCCCAGCCGAATGGGCCCCCGGAGAGGCCTCCCAAAAATGGATAAACTACTTTATAATTAGTTACATCAGAGTAATTTGATTATTTATTTCCCCATAATCTTGCGCGCTTACAATCAATTTTAAGCAGTTGCCAGTTGGTGTTTGGTTACGGTATCCTAACTAACTTCTGTTTCGCGACGCTCACTCGCTCAGTCTCGTATTAGGGTTGTAGTTAGTGCAGTGTAACAGTTGTGTTAACATGAAAAGTGTGTACCAAAGTGGCACTACGAAAAGGAAAGAAAAGAAATGAAAATCTTTAGACGCTGAAAAAATTTAAAAACGTTTAATACTGGGGTTAACTAGTTCCATTTCTTCAGTCACAAAGTCAGCTTTGAGGCAATAATGATTAATTAAATACAGGTAAGTCGAATTAGTTTATTAGCTCATGCACGTATATGTGTTATGTGGCTTCTTTCCATTTTTTTATTATTATTATTATTATCTATTATTTTATTAATTATTATTATTATTATTATTATTATATTCTATATTATTATTATTTTATTATATTTATTATTATTATATTATTAATTATTTTATTATTATATTACTACTATTATTATTATATTATTATTATTTTATTTATATTAATTATTATTTTATTATTTATTATTATTATTAATTATTATTATTATCTATTATTATATTATTATTATTATTTAATTAATTATTATTTATTTTATTATTTATTCATTATATTTAAATTCATTCTTTATTTAAAATTTCCGAAATGGCCTGTTAGGACTTAATATATATATTATATATATATTACTATATAATATATACTATATATATATATATATATAATAATATATATAATATATATATATATTATATTATATATATATATATATATATATATATACTTATAATATATATTATATTATTATATATATATATATATTATATATAATATATATATACATACATATACATATATATCTCATAAAGTTCCATCCGTTACTCTCATCAACGCTTCGCTTTTCGTATGCCTGCCGTCCATTTTACTGTATTACTTTTAAAATTTTGTTACAATATATCGTACACTCGCAGCTACAGTGATTACATTTATTTTCAGAAACTGAAGATCGAATTTCACCTCCTTCAATTGAGTCTACTCCTGGTACTTCATCTTGTAGATATGAGAGGGAAGAAACTAGGCCTGCTTGCAATCGGCCACTTTTAGATCGTCCATCAGTAACGTCGGCTTCTCTCGGCAGTGATTCATCAAGAACTAATACCAGTTCTGACACAGAAAATGATGATGAAGAAAACCACCATGTGACGCCTGATGCTGCTCAGAATGCTGCTACGCAACAGCTTGGATGTTTCATCTACCCCCAACGAAAATGACCCAATTGGAATTAAATTTTTTTTTATAAGAAGCACCCTATTCAAGTTAGTGAAGGAAAAGCAGCTAAATTGCCATTTGACCCTTCAAAACTTTTGTTTCCGACAGGGAAACAAAAAGAAAACATATTGCACATGAAAAAATGCACAAGTTGCAAAAAATAGGAGCCACAAGGTGGTGGAGCAAACATAAAGCTCTTTCTTCAATTATCGATGAAGGATTTTTAAGAATTGAGAAAGCGTAAACGCAGAGAAACTATTCAA
>JABUQX010009198.1:0-12500 GCA_015478945.1 Trachelipus rathkii
TAACCATTAATTTAACTATATTATACGATTAATTATTTATCATATATAATATATCCAACAACGGGTCCATTATGTATTTTGATCTAGACTTTTCACTCATAATATAAGCTTTTTTTTTTTATGTACATTCAAATTCTCATTTACTAAATAAAATAAGTAATAAGGAAATAATATATTATAAACTATGATTATAGTACTTCAATCATTGATAGATAAATACTAAAAGACCAAAAAAATAGATGTTTTTTTTTCTGTGTTTTCTCTTTTTATTATTTTTTTTAGCATTTATTCTCGATATTAAAATTGTATGCCTAAGGAATTCTCCTATAAATGTATTTACCTTTTCCTCATGTAAGCTATTGTGTTTCTTGGTAGTATATATTTGAATTATGTGGTACTTCTTCTAGTAGGCTTTATTGGCTTAGTATAATTTATAATTATATTATAAATTATAATTAATAATTATATAGTTATAATCATAATTTATAATTCTAAATGTTTTATTATTATTTTATTTTTAATTGTTATTAATTTATTGATGTTATTTGTTATGAAGTGTAATTATATTATTATTATTATTATTGTATTATATTTAGTTAATTTTAATTTATTATTATTATATTATATATTTTAATTATTATTATATATATTAGACAATATATTATATTATTACTTAATTATTATTATTTAATTATATTAATATTATGAATTATGATGATGGTTATAAGCAGTAAAAAGAAATCATATAAAATGTAAATTAAAACTAATACGGAATGCTAAAGATGTAAAATTTAATTTTATACACTATCAAGCTCACACCCACCTTAAGCATTATATATGTGATCTTTTCTTCGTGAACTAATAACCTTTTCATTTTTACGCGAACCATGAGTGCTTTGCAGAGACATTTTCTTTAAAATATAATTTTGAAGAAACTCTTTTCGCTTTTCCTTTATATCTTTATATAAAGTAACCTAAAGATTACGATATTATTAACTCAGCACTTACAAAATTAAGCTTGTCGTAATATATGTGGCGAAATACAACATAAAGCACATCCCTTATATATCACTCACAACTCAAAACATTTTTCTCATTAGAAGTAATATATTAAATTATAGTATTATTGCTATTAACTAATAAAGGATCAATTTACGAAATTTTAACCGTGATTAATTTAATTGAGGTATGCATCGATATATAAAAGTTTCCTTCAATTTATTAGATTCGATTATAGAGGCGATGCATAATATTTTGAAAAGAATTATTTTATATTTTTAGCTAGTGCATTTAGTGCTGCGTAAGTTTACACAACTATACTCACGTTAATATGGTGTAGTACAATATATATTATATATAATATATCATAATAATATATATGTCTACACCTAGTTTATGGGCAGATGGAAGGAAGAAGTAAGCTATGCATTATGAACCATCACATTCGTTTCTATAAGTTTTTAATAATTAAATACCTGCAATATATATTCAGGGGGTAAAATTCTAATCTTCTTTAGAAACGCTATTATGGTTAATATTCGTATCCATTAGTTTTTTTAGGCCTATTAAGCTATGGCCCTGCATCATCAATTAATCTCAATACAACTAAGATAAGGTACAGTGATGAATTGTGTTATTGTAAAAGTATAATTGATAAAGGCCTTGATATACATAAGTTCACTGGTGCACATACATGATAGCTGTATGAAAGATTGTGTTACGGGAAAACTAATGATACTCTTTATTTTTGTCTCCTCTTATTCGTGTTTTCTTATCTCCAATCTTAAAATCGCTTAAGTATATATGGTTAGTAGACTTATAGGTATATCGCGTTAATGTAACAAATACTTATTGTGAACAATCAGCGTGTGAAATGGTTTCGATGATATTAATAAAAGAAGAATGATATTAGGGAAAGTTTTTTTAGTTTATATATTAGACTCACATCAACTACTCATGATTTTGGCGTCAGCATAAGTTAAGATATAACATATTTCTTGTGATTTATTAAGGGTGTTGTGCTAACCTGATGAACCTCATAAGAGAGTGTGGGGGGGTTCACGTAGTAGGGTTTGTGTGGGAGACTCGTTTTTAAAATAGTAAAGTCACCTTATACATGATCCCGCTCCGTCGTCAACTCCTGCCTGGGAAGTAGGTGTATATACTCAGAGAGAACGCCTTACTAAATCACGACTTCTTTCCTAATCTATTTGGCTTTAGCTAGGTTTACCCTATTGAGGGTATTCTTGTTGGTATTTATAAAATAAATAAAATAATAAATAAATAAAACAATTTAATTTTTTTATTTTATAATTTTTATATACTCTGCGACTGTTTCTTTCAACAAACAAATTTAATACACTGATTTCACTTCAAAATTGTTTTATTATTTATAATATAAGTATTATAATTATCTTTAATAAATCACCCTTATAAGAAGAAAATTTTTGAAGAAAAAAATAATATAATTACATATAATTTATTATTAAAATATTTTTTTGTATCTCATTTTCCTCATCTGAGTCCACAATTTAGTTTATCCATTATCTGCACGCGTTGCATTCCACTCGTAAATGCGTATAGTGATAAGCACCATTCTACTTTTTACTTAAGAGAATTTGGATAAAAGATAGATATATTTTAGGCGTCTTAAAACCTGAACTACGGAATGGCATTAAAGAGTAATGAGACCATCACTAATTTTTCCTTTTGTTTTTTTAAGATCCTCTTCTGGGAAAAATTTTAAAATTTTGGAGAAAAATGGTAAGTTAAATTTTTTTCGAAAGACTTAAATTAATATTGTCGCTTTAACATTTTGGAGAGAAAATTTTTTATTTTTAGAAGGATAAAAAGGAATTCGTATAATTTTTAATGTTGATTTTTTTTTTTTTTTTTTATATAAAAGTTTATGGGATTTTTAACAGAGAGCTTTGAAGAGAGCATTGTAAATCTGCCTTTTCTTTTTATGTTCCTCGAAGGGGATACCGCCGATTTTTCGTCTATATTCCCTTATACTACCCATATTCATTATAAGTTTTATAAGGAAGTCTCTCATGGTTTCACAAGTCTTTCTACAGTGATTTTTCATAAATATTACGAATTACCTAAGGACTGAAAACACTTAATCCCTTACAGCCTTACTCTGTGCACGTTAACTGATGTATATATAATTAACTAGTAGTAATTACACTATTATTTAACTATGAATATATATATAGAGGATTGAATGAATATAAGTATATATATACTGTACGAGTTATAAATTATAAATATATATATATATATATATTATATTATTAATATATATTATACCATATAGGCTAGTATATTCTTATATATATTTATATATACTTAAGTATATTTAAGTCTATCATTTGGAACTGTTTTGTAAAGGTTAAATAAGTATCCACTTAGTATATACAGTGCATATTTAACAATGTTACTACTATTCATTATTATTTTAAGTATTAATATTATGGTTAGAGTGTTCTAAAAGCTGCAATCTAGTGTATTTATTAATAAGTTTAAATTTAAAGTTACTAGGAGTTTGTAAACTGATCGGGTTGGGTATTCCGGGCTATAGCAGCACATACACGTAACAACAAATGAATATCTATGGGAAATCATGACGGAAAATTCTAAGGAGGGGTATTTTTTAATTTCCTTATTTTTATTTTATTTTTTTATTTTTTTTTTTTTTTTTTCGTGTTGAAATTAAAAATATAATAACAACGAGCCATAATTTTCTCAAAGCAATTTGACGTGATAATTTTTTATCATCTAAATTAATAGCCAGGCATATGCATTCCTCCGACTGAAAAAAAACGAAATAAATGTGAAGCATACATGATCTATTTTACTGATAGTTTTCTTTTTATTTTAAAGATTGTTATTCTAAAAAAAATAATTATAGAGTCATTATATTATATTATTTTTTGGATTTTTTAATACTTATTCCAAACTAATTTGGTGGAAAAACAATAGTGTTCAATAAGTGAAATACGATTTTTATATCAGGGAGTTTTTAGAATAGAGTATTTAAAATCCAATTATTCTTTAGAAGAGAATTTAATTTGGAAACGGGTATGTTAAGAGGTAAATTTTTTTTTTTTTTAATTAAAGCTAATCAGCTATTGTTAAAGGAATATTTTTTTTTGTTTTTTTTTTAGCTAAAGGGAATACCTATAGGGTAAAACACTTGTAACACCGCCAAAGGACGCTTGGCATGAGTATCGGCGGTCTCCGGGGTATGTATATCACGTGCTCTCGGGCCGTACCTTCTCGGCCTCTTTGTTTATTTTCTGGGTAATCGAGTACCATATATATTCCTAGCTAATATATATATTAATTATTATATATTATTATGTACATATTATATTAGACGGTGGGTGTGATTAGTATATATTATATAAAAAACTTTATATTTGGTCCCCCTCATCATATATATATAATATAGTTTATTATTACTATATTATATAGTATTATCATGTCCTCCTATATAACTAGATATATTTATACGGAATATACTATTATATTCTAGTATAAATAGGCTATAATACTATAGTATATTACCTATCTAAATATATATTATATATAATTATTTATTTTATAGGGTATATTGGTGAACTAAAGGAAGTTTTACCTTCGGCGATATTCTATTCTCGACCTAAGTAGTACATAGAGTAAATTGATCACATATGGAATCAGCGTATGTGATTTGTATGATGGAAATAATGAAAAGAAAAAAATGTTAAAAATTTTTTTTATGTAAAGTAAAAATCTAAAAATTATATACCTCGTGTATATTTATTTGTAAAAGTCTTTGCAATAGTACTAACTCGATGAACGATGATTTAGAGCAAAAATACTTAGAAAAAAAAAAGAGAAGAAATGAAATTTAAAATGAATACAAAAAAAAAATAAAACACACAAAAATAAAAATAAAAAAAAAAAAAAAAAAAAAAAAAAAGTTATAAAGAGAGAAAATGGATTATTTCTTAAGAATTTTCACGCATGATTCCAAATATGTAATATTTGTTTTAACTAATAGAAAAAGGTGCTTGCCGTTCTCTCTCACAAACTCTGTGAGTTACCAATGCTGTCGCTTTTCAGATCATCTACTTTACTCTCGCTTATATATTTTTTTAAAAATATTATCATATATATATTATCATTTTTATATATTTGTATTTATCTAAATATTAAATATAAATTTTTGTTAATAAAAAATAAAGTTTAAATACTATAATAAAGAATATATAATATCCTACCTATATAATATATATAATCTATTATATCCAGGGTAAAACGCTATAGGGGTGAGTTGGAGAGAACCGGTTTTTTTATTGGGATACTACTTTTAAAGATCAACAATTATGATAGCTTACCGGTTGAAGAACAGGGTGGGGGTAACTTATTTTGGCCCTCTTGGTTCCCACCGTGTTTTGGCTCGAGACTACCTTCTTATTTAAATAAGAGTTTGTTATCTATTAATGCTTGCTTCCAAGTTTGTTTATTTGGTTTATTATCTTAAGAACTAATAAGAAAAAAGATTTATTTTCTTTTTAATTTAATCACCCTAACGGCACATTGACACGGTCTTGGGAATATAACTCATATGGTATTCTAGTTTTCATTCTACCGTTATCGTAAAGTGTTTGGAGATAAAAAAAAAGAATGAAAAAAGAGAAAATTCGCATGGGTACTTCCGAGGTAACACATTTCATAGCTGATCCATATATGTGTTCATCAGTTTTTTTCTGTCTCTTTTCTCCCTTCTATTGTCCTGTTTACTAGAGACTTATATAAATTAATATATGATAAATTACAGCCCGTAATAAGAGTATACTTCTTTAAGTGATTATCGTTTGTTGGCACTACTTGAGTCTTATAAGGTATATATGAATATATAATATATAATAATATATATTATCAATTTATATTATATATATATATTAAAATATAATATTAGCCGGTATTTTGACACAAACAACAAGGGGGGTGTGAGAGGTACATAATTGTCATTAGTCTCACCTGCTTACACCTTAAAACTCAAAGTTAATACTTAATAGGAGCCTTGAGAGTCCGGTTAATTTTATCGTAATAAAATTTAATATAATAGAATACGGTTTACTACAGATAAGAATGGAATGTAGAAGGTTCTTATTTCTTGGTTGTATACCTCGGGATTACATTTTCGTCCCTACATGATGATTACCGTGACTGTCTATACGCCGTTATCATTCACAAAAGCTCAGAAACTTATGATACAGTTACCATAACCGTATGACTTATCTGATCTTTGCAATTTGCTGTTTACAGGGCTTGTTTATCGGTAATTATCTATAAGTAACTAGTCTGTATTGTTCTAAACAGAGAACGTAGTGTAAACGATCTATTCGCCATAACAAAAGAAGAGATTATCATGTAACAACTCCATTCTCTGTCAATGCTTCAGATCTTGATAGAAAGAACGTATACAGGCTGGATAGCTAACAAGTTCCTCTATGTATAGCTAGGACGTCACAAAATGTAGGATCTGAGAATTAAGAAAGTTTATGTTCACAGTTCACACACGGAAGAAGAGAACCTAAAGTACAATATAATAAAACGGTCATATCGCTTACGCACTCGGGCAAATTCTTCGTGACTCATTTGCAAGGGTTTTAAATTTGAAATCGGAAGGCTATTATAGAAATTATTCTTTTAGGTCAGGACGTTGCGCGGCTCTTGCTTTTTGCTCAATCGTAATAATACAATAGATTGTCAAACATATACTGCAGTAATAATGTCTCCCTTAACTCGGAGTATAGCTCACATAAATAGACTGTTACTAGATATTTTTCTTTAAAGAATCTGTAAAGGTAGTTTATAGAACTACTGGTTTAAATATCTAATGAATAATTAACTAATTAAATATTTCAATATCTTATTTACTATCCATTAGTACAATTATGTGTTAATGCTTTCTCTGGTATAAAGTCTCAAAATTCGGTATTCTTGAATATCATTTTTTCCTTTAGTTAGTATAATTTTGTATTTTTCTCATATAGCGATAGATCGAAGAGCAGGCGTACATCTTTGTTTTTTTTTTTTTTTTATATTTAGTATTAAATAGTATTTAGTTAAAGAGGACGTCTATTTAAATTATTCCTATTGGAATATTTATTATTCGATTTTGTTATTGAACGCTTTGACTTTATTATCTGTAAAATTGGATTTTGTCAAAATGTATTACATGTATTTCGTGTAATGTAAATAATTTATACCCAATTAAATACCTACACAATAATTAAGAGTAAAGCTTAGAAGAAAATAGGTTTATAGTTACAGTCATTGTTGCAACCTTGAGACCTATATCCTGTTGTGGGTCCTAACTTTAATGTATTGGTGAGCAGTTATGATATTTTAATATTTAGTGATGTGCATTTTTTAGGTTTTCGTGTGTAGCTTAAGGAAAACTAACCTCGTAATAACCTTTAAGTATCAGAATATTTTTCAAAACTCTTCGGTACCTGTAATGTGCTGAACGGGGATCATGCGAGGGAGTTGTTCTTGTCGCATATTAGTCGGGGAGGATGGGCATGGGGGTAGGCAAATTTCTAACATATTAGTTGGGGGGTTGGATCATTATCCACGGAGGGGGGATTTATCTACGTAACGTTTTCGGATAGTGAGACGGGAACTATTTCTCTCAATCGACGAAAATTGCAATAACGGTTGCGGGTTATACCTACCGTTGGTGCAAAAAGTAAATTCGTAATTTTAAAAAAAATTAACTAAATTTAATTCGAGAGTTATATTTTAATTGAATATAGTCATAACGTGGATGTAAGCGAGGGATAAATTAAATAGGAAAGACGTTAACTATAATAAGGAACATTTTTGCCTGACTAGACTAAATTATACTAAACACATTAATCTGCCATTAACTCTTGTTTCTTTGACAAATGTCATTGTTTTGTTACAGTATTTTTCAGTTCAATTAAAATTCAATTTTTTAAACACGTGCCAAATGTTTGTAGACTATTTAACTGTAAGCTATTGTTATCTATTTTGGGATTTTTTTATTTTCATTTTTTTTTATTTTTTTTTTATTCTCATCATCAGATATATGAAATCTTCAGAGCATGACAATTAGGAAAGGATATATTATAACATAAATTAGCAGTAGTAAATGGTTAAATGTTATGGTTTTCCTTCTCATAGGTTTTGGTAGAAATGAATAACCTACATCAGAAAGCAGAGAAATGTTTTTTAACACGAAAAAAAAAAGAATTATAAAAAATAATTATTTTTAGCAAATTTTGCTTATACTTATAAATCAATAACAGACTATTGAATATTTGCAAAATTTTTTACTCATAACGCCAATCTTCATTACGTAATATTAACTTTTTGTGAAATATTTTTATTCTTTAACTTTACGTTCAATGCTCCTTAGTTATAAATTACTTTTTCATTTATAGTTACTCTTTTGTCACCACCGAAAATGAAAAATATTAGCGAATAAAATGTATTAATTTTCAATTTAGCGTTCTAATCTTTTATTGAATATTAAATAGAATGGTTGATTCAATGTCCATTGGAAGATCTTAATATTTCTTTTATATTTTTTAGAACCTGTTCGATCGGAAGATAAATATGAAACTAATATATATAGCATAAATCATAGTATATTTATGTGTGTGTAACTTCCTCTCTAATATGTGAAGAAAACTTATATAAAAAAAGATACGCCCTTGAAATAGTTGGCAGTTCCTTGTGCATTTTCAATTATTGATTATCAGCGCAAAGTCTCCAACGAATTACAAATTGAGCAATTACGGGTTTTTGTTGTTTAATTTGTGTTGGCACTACATTTAAAAATGTTTTTAATTATTTATTATACCGTCAATTATAATTAAAAAGTATTCATCGTACTTCTATTTCAAAAAATCTTATTTAATGTCCAATATTGCCAGGAATTGAAAGCATATAATTTTTAAGCCCAATATAACTAAACTGAGGGTCTAATAATCTCATAATTATTATCCTTTATAAGGTAGATTATTATTAGGCTTATAATGTTTCCTAAGTTACTAGTTTTTGTGGCAATATTCAAAGCCTCTGTTTCTATATTAGTGGATTCAGTTTATACTGCCTTAACCTCATCCCAAAAACATACCAATTACAGTGTGGATCTAGATCTTGAAGTTCAGAAATATACTTGCGGAAAAATTTTATTATGGTCCAATAACATTAAGTAGATCAACCTTTTAACATATAAGAAGTCTTAAAAAGCCATGGAGCATGACGTAAAAGTGGACTTTTAGGTTACTCGGTTAGAAGCTCCTTTCATATACTTATATGGAGAGGAAGCACCTTGTATACCGCCCAAGTAATCGAATTACCGACAATCGATTAAACTCAGATTCGTTAGTTTCCGAGAATTTTTTAAAACCGTCCCTCTTATCGTAGCTATTCCCCAATAGCTTCGAGTCGTAGAAGTCGCCTCGTTTCATCACGCGTAACGCGGTCGAGATACCCAATTCGTTATTCCTAATTACGTTCATGCATTGTTCGGGAGAACGAAGGGGCTCCCGATTCGATCTCAATTCGAACAACCTATCTATATCGGGTTTTAAATAACCGCCTATATTTGGAATAATATGGTTTTCGATTAGGAACTTATGCGTTATACTGTTAACATTACATTTTTTGAAAACGTCCTTATACGAGGCGATGATCATGTCGTAATCTTCCGGTTTGCTTAATATTTCGGAATAAAAAGTGAAATCGATACCGTCTTTCGAATTCCTGGACTGTTCCTCGATAAATTTTTGAAAGCAAGAACCGGTTTCGGCCGAACCGTTGGTTCCCTCTCCTTCGCGCCACATGTAGCAGTACGCGATATTATCCCTCGAATTGTAAATTGAGAAATTAAAAACCCGTTCCATTTCAGGCGCCGCTTCGCTCAACGAACGAGTCGATGATGGTGATGACGATGAGGATGAGTCGTCCGCCAATGAACACACGATCGTCTTATGCAATCGCGAGCGCGCGACGATAGAATTCGGTTTTGCCTTTTCCTCTTCCATTTTCCTCATTCTGTATAACGAACGTGTATCGCTTACGTGCCAACGATATAATTTTTTATAAGCTTTCATATCTTCTTCACCGTATATGAAAAACGCGTCGCACGCGGGACACCTATCGTACTTACTATCGTTCTTGAAATTTATTATATTTTCGTACAATATTTTTAATTTGTAGATTTCTTCCCTTTTTTTATTTTCGATAGCGACCTGTATGGGTCTATCGGTGATTTTATACGTTCTCTTAAAATAGTTCTCGCAAACGCGAACTTTCTTATTACGGGCCACGTCGAGGTAAAACGCGTCTTCGTCGTCGTCGTTTTCGCCGGTGGCGGTCGATAATGTTCTTTTCCTACCGCCGATGCTTTTTCTCGCGAAGTTTGAGAAATTTGGAGAAATACGCGACGCGATAAATTCTCGGCGTTGCGATTCATCCTCGATTTTCCGATAAGCTTCAAAATTTTCTCGAACCAAATTAGACGAAACGGTTGCCCGACAATCGAGTCGACAATTTACATTGCACAGCGGTCTCATTTCTTTCTGCTCTTTTTTTTTTAATAATAAACGCCTCTGGTCGATGGACTAGAGGTTGATTGATCGATCGATCGTTCTTCTGGAACGATTATCGTAAATTTGAAACGGAAAAAAAATTGTCGCTTTCATTTTTTCGAAAAATATTTTTTTACGTAAAAAATTTATTGCCAGGAGACGTGCTGAACAATTTTCAAATAGTGCAGAAACCTTAGTCGGATCCGGAGCCGAAGCCGAAGTCGAAGTCGAAGTCGAAGCTAGATCCGAACCGGACCAGATCGGGATCCAGCGTATGAATTTTTCAAGAAATATTTTTAGGTGAAAAATTTAATAGAAGAAGATGCTGAACAATTTTCAAATAGTGTAGAAACATTAGTCGGATCCGGAGCCGGATCCGGAGCCTGATCCTGGGTATGAATTTTTTTCGGGAAATGTTTTTTTTTTGAAAAATTTATTGTCAAAGACGTGCGAACAATTTTCAAATAGTGCAGAAACCCTAGTCGGATCCGGAGCAGAAGCCGAAGTCGGATCTGGAGCCAGATCCTTAGCCGGATCCTTAGCCGATCCTGCGTGAATTTTTTCAAGAAATATTTTTAGGTGAAAAATATATTGTCAAAAGATGTAACGGAACAATTTTCAAATAGTACAGAAATCTTTTAGTGGGACCCGGAGCCGTATCTGAAGCCGAGTCGGAACCGATCCTATGTATTTGAAATTTTTCAATAAATATTTTTAAGGTGAAAAATTTATTGCCAGAAGACGTGCTGAATAATTTACAAATAAGTCAGAATCCTTAGTCAGAGCCGAAGCCGAAGTCAGAGCCGGAGCCGGAGCCGGAGCCGGAGCCGGAGCCGGAGCCGGAGCCGGAGCCTGATTCAGAATGCTGAATAATTTTCAAATAGTGCAAATTCCTTAGTCGGAGCGGGAGCCGAGTATGAAATTTTTTCGAAAAATATTTTTTAATTTGAAAAAATTATTACCAGAAGACGTGCTGAACAATTTTAAAATAGTGCAGAAACCTTAGTCGGAGCCGCGAGCCGGAGCCGGAGCCGGAGCCGAGAGTTAGATTTTGGTATAAATTTTTTTCAAGAAATATTTTTAGGTGAAAATATATTACCAATGGAAGTGCTCAATCTTCAAATGTAGAAACGTTAATGGAGAGGAAGTCTGAATAAATAACACTAATTTACGCTTGGTGTGGAAATATATATATATATATATATATATATATATATATATATATATATATATATATATATATATATATATATATATATATATATATATATATATATATATATGAAAGAAAGTATATAAAAATATATAGATATGGAGAGAGAGAGAGTGAGAAGAGTATATAGTGAGCAGGAGAGAAAGAGTCAATAAATATCCTCAACGTCATAGATGAATCATACGTCATACCTCTCAAGCCATACCACGTGGAAAAGCACAATTTCAAATGCTAATAAGCATAATAAGGATAGCATAATGCTAATAAGGTGATGTCACGAATTTTAACAATTTAGAAAATAGTTTTTATAGATTCTCTGGATTGTTATAATTTTTTTTTATAAAAATGAAATTTAATATTTAATTTAATATCCGCCTTCCCAGAAAAGAAGGCATCTCGGAACAGATTTCTAATCTAATGCTTCGATATCACTGCTTTTAAACTCGGTACTTATTTAAATCGACAGGAGGGTGGTTGGAACACCTGCTTGGATGCTCTTGGGTTACAGGAGCAACCAACCAAAGTCAAGGAACGCCGAAATGGGCACAACATGCTTGTTGCGACAAATTTGCAATAATAGAGAATATAACTCACTCTCATGCCAGGACTCGAACCATCGACAACAGCGTCGCCGTTAGACAATGTACAGGAAGCTCTGTCAC
>JABUQX010009198.1:20000-25900 GCA_015478945.1 Trachelipus rathkii
GCTAGGGTCTGTGCTCATCTGCAAAATGAACGTTAGGTGGGGTTTACATAAGTTATTATTTTTGTCATTTTTATTATTATTTTGTTGGTTCTCATTGTACAGAGCTCGACCGTATAATGTGGTGATATCTATAAAAAAAAACTGAAAAAATATAATAAATAAGAAATATGTAATAGAGATACCAAAATATACAATCTAAATTACGCTTCAGTTTCCAGTATTTATTGTACCATGGTGAGACACGTTAATCCAACTCTTATGCACTCCACCGATCGCGTCTCCCAACAGCCATTAATAAAGAAAAAGTTATAAATTTATAATTTGTTTATCTGTAGTTCTTTAAATTAAAAATGCAATTAAGAGGTACTTATATTTAATTTTGTCCATTATTTAATAAGAGCTTTTAAACTTTTTGATATTGTTTATTTTTAATTTATATTTATTATTGTTTATTTATACATATATAATTTTTTATTTATTAATTTATTTTATACCGTTATTGGATATTTTATTAATTTATTTATCTTTTTATGGTTTTATTAAATAATTGAACTAAAAATTTATAAGTTGAAAATTTGGATTATAAACTTTCATTATCTAGTCATAGGTGAATCATGATATCCCCTATCCCAGGTGTTCCCAAACTTTTTTCGCCGCGGCACCCTTGTTGTGCTAAAAAAAATTCGCAGCACACCTACTCTTAAATTGGTTTGACTACTTAGTCTTAGGTTTTAGGAAAACAAGAAAACACAATGCAAATTTAATGCTCATTTACTTTTAATGTGAAGAATGAAACTGTTTTAATGAATTTTTTATTATTTTCTTTAAGTTTATGTGAAGTTTTGTCAATTTTACCCTTAAATCACTTGACGCTGAAAGTTTACTCCTATATCTGTTTTTCATGTAAGCATACGTCGAGAATGCAGACTCACATAGATAAGTGGAATTAAAACGCTCAAGTCTTTTTAATTGCAATCTTGCCAGCAGCATTGTTTTCTGCATACACTTGCATCCAGAACCCTTCTTGGCCCCGTTCGTAGTATTTAAGTTTCCAAGTGTTGTCTTCACTAAAATCCAGCAGATTTTGAACAGCTTCATTTGTCATCCCAGCAGGTTTACGTTTCGGGTCGCACGAAAACGAGTTTGTCATCCAGCTGTAGACATCTTCAGAATCAATATCGGGAAAATACTCAACAATGGTTTTTTTCAAACATTCCAAGGGGGCAGTAATAATTTCTAGGAAGTTCGGTTGAAGATGGATCTCATTTGTTTTGACAAATTCTTGCAACCGAGGAAAGTTGGAGATGTCTCTGCTCTTAACACACGCTTCAAAAAATAAAAAAAAATTTGCGCAAGCCTTTTATTTTGTCTAATTGTGCTCCTCCCTTCCTTTGAAGATATGTGGTTGTTTCATTTAGTTTTTCGAATATGTCGGAAAGGTATCCCAATTTAAGCAGCCAATCGACATCAGTTAATTTTTGAATAAAAGACTGCTCTGTAAATGAATGCATCGTTTAGTTCAAACAGTCTGTCTTAAATCTTTCCCCTTGAAAGCCACCGAACTTCTGTGTGCAGCAAGAGGTGGAAGAGATTCATACTCATATCTTCGGCAGTAAGTTTTAAAAGGCGTGAAGGCTTGAAGCGGGCTGCTCATAACTTGATTAATTATCTTCAAAGCATAATCCAGAACGACTTTTAAATCTTGGCATCTTTCTTGTTGCCAGGGAATGCCGATGTATGACACAGTGGTTGCTGGTGGCGTTTTCTGCCACTTGCTTCATCCTAGATATCGCTCCTTCGTTTTTCCAACCATTGCGGCTGCTCCATCACTGCAAATATCCACACACTTGCTCCATTCCAAACCATTTTCCTGTACAAATTTGTCGATAGCATTGAAAATTTTGTCGCCAGTGGTGTTAGTCTCAGACACTTCGCTCATCAAAAGTTCCTCTTCTATTTGCACTGCGAATGGGTACCTCACAAACACAAAAAGAATAGCAAGTCCCGCTACGTCGGTACTTTCATCAAGCTGTAAACTAAAAAAATCATGTTTTCAATCTTCTTATAAGTTCGCTCTAGACTGTCTCTGAGAATTATGTTAATTCAGCTTGCTTAGTGTTTTGATAGCTGTGCAGTATCAATCTTCTTGGCCAAATCTGGACCTAAGATACAACTAACAACATCCTTCAGGCAATTTTTAATTAATGTCTCGGCAGTAGTATGCGGTTTTCCAGTTTTGCAATATATATATATATATATACCATAATATATATATATATATATATATATATATATATATATATATATATATATATATATATATATATTATATATATATATAATATATATATATATATATATATATATATATATATATATATATATATATTTATATATATTTATATATATATATATATATATATATATATATATATATATATATATATATATATATATATATATATAATATATATATATATATATATATATATATATATATATATATATATATATATATATATATATATATATATATATATATATATATATATATATATATATATATATATATATATATATATATATATATATATATATATATATATATATATATATATAACATATATATATATATAAGTAGTAAGGGCAGGCAGCATATTGCAGGACGTACCTGGCTTGACCTTCTGTGCTTTTGACCACGACCTTTTTGGCCTTGACCTTGGGCAACCTGAATTTTTACCTTAACTTTTTGGGCCTTGACCTTTTTGAGAACCCCTATTTTTTTGAGAACCCAGTTTTTGAGAACCAGTTTTGAGAGCCGGATTTTTGAACGGATTTTGAGAACCAGTTTTTGAGAACCAGTTTTTGAGAACCCAGTTTTTGAAGACAAATTTTTTGAGAACAAATTTTTGAGAACCCAAATTTTGAGAACCCAAATTTTTTTGAGAACCCAAATTTTTGAGAACCCAAATTTTTTGAGAACCCTATTTTGCAATCCTTTGAAGAAGTTGCATGAAACAGTTATGTACGTGTCCCCCTAATTTTTTGAGAACCCTAATTTTTTGAGAACCCTAATTTTGAGAACCCTATTTTTTGAGAACCCTAATTTTTTGAGAACTTAAATTTTTGAGAACCATATTTTTATCCCACCGAGCTTTTTGAGAACCTAATTTTGAGAACCTAATTTTTGAGAACCCTAATTTTGAGAACCCTAATTTTGAGAACCCTAATTTTTGGCAGCCCTAATTTTTTCAGCAGCCCTAATTTTGAGAACCCTAATTTTTGGACGAACCTAATTTTTTGACAACCTAATTTTTCGACCAACCCTTTGGTCTTCCTTGGTCAATTTTGGCCCACCTAATTTTTGGCCATCCCTTTACGGGCTTAGCCCTATTTTTGATATTTCGGTCACATCTACACACACACACACAGATACACACACACACAGTTTACTTACACACACAGATTTACTTACACTCACACACAGATCTACTTACACACACACACACACACAGATTTGCTTACACACACAGATTACACACTATGACCCTTATACACACTATGTCACTTATACACACATATGACACTTATACACATTCACTATGGCACCTATACACTTACACTCACCCATAGACACTTACATTTACCCATAGACACCCCAATCATCTAAGAGTGTTCTATTAGTGTTCTATAGTATTAGATGAGTGCCAGGTGAGTGCCAGGTGGGTGCTAAGTGAGTGCCAATGAGTGTCAATGAGTGCCAAGTGAGTGCTGTAAGTGTAAATTAGGTGCCACATAGTGCCAGTGAGTGCCACATAGTTGTAACTAGTGCCACTGTTTCAAGCCTTTTCTAGCCTCCCCTGAGCCCCGAATAGCCCTAATATGGGTGTCTACCCCTAGGTAATAAGGTATGAGGAACCGTTTGGTGTATATTACAAGTTGCTAGAATGCTTCCTACTATGAGTTCTTACACTATGACACTTATACACACTATGACACTTATAAGCACTTACACTCTCCATAGACACTTACACTAGCCCATATACACTTACACTCACACCCACACACACACAGATACTTACACTTACACTCACACACTCGATATTTTGTTGCTCAACCTTTGTGCCTCAAACTTTGATGCCTCAACTTTGATGCCTCAGCATTAATGCCTCAGCATTGATGCCTCAACTTTGAAGGTTCATCTTTGATGACGTCATCTTTGATACCATCTATATTGATGATTCATCTTTGATGAAATCAACTTTGTTGGCTCATCTCTACCCTACATCAAAGAACAGAGTTAATATTAATGTCTTCACCCCTAGTTCATAAGCTAACCACCAGGGCTCAGCAGAGCCCGCAAAGGATGCCAGCCCCGCACCCGCAGGTGCGACCCGCCGCGTCCCCGACCGCCGCGTTCCCACCCACCGCGTGCGCCCGCAGGCGCAATATTTCCGCGTGAACAAAAAATATGATATCAATGTAAACTATTCAAAGAATTTCTTTTCAAATATACTATGAGTCATTCATTTTTATTTCATACTTAAACATTTTTATTAAAAACATTTTCGCGAACCTAAAACTGTAACTCATTACATCCCTATTATTTAACACATATATTTATTAACATTATATTTTACTTAATACTTTTTACTTAATACTTTTTAATTTATAAATTTTTAAAAATTGTATGTAAGAAGAAAAAAAACCAGAGTGCCTGATATATAATCATTTTATTTTACTACAATTGTACGAAATTTTACTAAAAACATATACTTTACATACCTTAAAGCAGTAAATCAGTAAATCAATAGAGGTGTTACATAACACCTAAGGGATTAGTATGCTTTTGTTTTACTGTTTTACTGCTTTAACTCATGTTTTACTGCTTTAACTCATATGTTTTACTGCTTTAACTCACATATTTATTAACATTACATACCTTAAAGCAGTAAATCAGTAAATCAATAGAGGTGTTACATACCAACAAGGGGATTAGTATGCTTTTGTTTTACTGCTTTACTGCTTTAACTCATGTTTTCTGCTTTAACTCACTTATGTTTTACTGCTTTAACTCCTTATATTTATTAACATTACATACCTTAAAGCAGTAAATCAGTAAGTAATAGAGTGTTACCTAAAGGGATTAGTATCTTTTGTTTACTGCTTTACTAAACTTTAACTCTGCTTTCTGCTTTAACTTTCTGCTTTACTGCTTTAACTCACTGTTTTACTGCTTTAACTCATATATTTATTAACATTACATACCTTAAAGCAGTAAATCAGTAAATCAATAGAGGTGTTACCTAACACCTAAGGGATTAGTATGCTTTTGTTTTACTGCTTTACTGCTTTAACTCATGTTTTACTGCTTTAACTCATATGTTTTACTGCTTTAACTCATATATTTATTAACATTACATACCTTAAAGCAGTAAATCAATAGAGGTGTTACCTAACACCTAGGGGGGATTAGTATGCTTTTGTTTTACTGCTTTACTGCTTTAACTTTCTGCTTTACTGCTTTAACTCTCTGCTTTACTGCTTTAACTCACTGTTTTACTGCTTTAACTCATGTTTTACTGCTTTAACTCATATGTTTACTGCTTTAACTCATATATTTATTAACATTACATACCTTAAAGCAGTAAATCAGTAAATCAATAGAGGTGTGACCTAACACCAAAGGGGGATTAGTATGCTTTTGTTTTACTGCTTTACTGCTTTAACTCATGTTTTACTGCTTTAACTCATATGTTTTACTGCTTTAACTCATATGTTTTACTGCTTTAACTCATATATTTATTAACATTATGTTTTTTATTTTGTTTTAATACTTTTTATTTATTTTATTATTATTTTTATTTATTTTTATTATTATTTTTATTATTTTTATTATT
>JABUQX010009199.1:5000-10000 GCA_015478945.1 Trachelipus rathkii
ATATATATATATATTGTTATATATTATATAATATATATATATATATATAATATATATATATTTGTATATATATATATATATTATATATATATATATATATAATATATAAATATATATATATATATACATTATAATAATATATATATATATATATATATAAATATATATATATATATATATATATACATAATATATATATATATATATATATTATTATATATCATATATACTCATATATATATATATATATAATATATATATATATATATATATATATATATATATATATATATATATATATATATATATATATATATATCAACAACTGTTACATTTTAAGATGAAGTAAAATCTGTTTTCAATCTTAGAACATTTCATTACTACAATTCTTAATTCAATAATATTTATAATTTTCAACAATAGAAACCGAAAAAAATATTTCAGAGAATGCCTTCCACAAATTGATTTCTCTATTGGATAATAACTTAGATAATTTCATCTAAGCTGTGTATATATAAAAAAAAAAAAATTAAAAAGAAAAACAATTTTTTTTTTTTTTTTGTTATCTTTTTTAACCGTCTTTTGAACTTTTAGAAGAATTCTCTTTTATTACTTCATATTCAGAATCAAACCATGAATTTACCCTCAAATTATTCATTAAGTTTAGTGATGGAACATCATCTGATCGCGACACTTTTAAGAAAAGTGTTTCTTCTGCTGATGCAATCAGTGGTACTGTAAGACAACAATCGAACTCTTCCGTCACCGTTTCATTTACTGTTAATTAAGTTTCAAAAAATCATGAAAAAATATTGGAATGAAATGTAAATATATGTTAAAGAAATTTAAATAAAAAAATGTATAAGAATGAGAGCCTGTGATTTTATGAATACGGTTATTTACTCTGAAAAAAAATTTGCTTTCCGGACATATTATATATATATGATATATATATTATATATATATATATATTATATATAATATATATATATTATATATAATATATATTATATATATATATAATATATATATATATATATATATATATATATAGGCCGGTATTCAAATACCATGCCGAGCCCAAGCTTATTTGAGGAGATGAAAATTTGAAATTTTAAGTAGAAAATCTGAGTTTCTTTATAATTTTCTTCTTATTTCCTAATACTTCTAAACTGACAAAAAAAGTTCACTTTGCTTGCGAGGTGTAATGCGAGATTCATATTTAAGGGCATTAGGGAAGGTTAGGGAAATTTATAGTTGTACATAAATTTAAAATTATAAAAATATAAAATATAGTTGTACATAAATTTAAAATTATAAAGATATAAAATTATATCAAAAACTCATCTTAAACAGGTTAATATTTAAGTGACACTTTGTTTAATTTAACTAAAAAGTTCAATAATTACTTTGCTTTCTTATTTATAGATAACTTTATGACTTCTTCATAATCTAGTTTTGTGGTGATATCACATTCGTTTGCATGAATACCCAAGTAAGCAAAACGATTTAAAGAGATTGACAAGTGAACATGGTTCTTGTAAAAACAGATATACAGTTATACAATATAGTGCAAAAAATAGAATGTCTCCTAGGTATATAAAAGAAAATTCAGAGGCTGTGAATATTTTACATGCAATGTAGTTATTTTCACTGAAAGTTTATACATGTGCTCAAATATAATTTTAATCGCTTAATCAATGGATCACGAATGGGATGAAGGGGGGGGGAGGGTGTGTGGTTGATTAGAGTTTGATCTATTAATTTATTAATTAATTGATATTTTTAATCAATAAAAAAAAGTGAAAATTTAGTAAAAACATAAAATGTTTTTAATAATTTTTGTAATGTTCATACAAAATACATATTATTAATGTTATGCTATACAAATAATAAAGTTTAAATATGACTTTGATTGCTTAGTCAATAAATCACAGATGATAGGGAAGGGGTTAGGGTGAGTGGTTGAATGGATTTTGCTTTGCTGATTAATTGATATTTTTAAAAAATAAAGCCGGAAAATTTAGTAAAAACAACATGTTTATAATAATTTTTAAAATAACATTTAAAAATTACAAATTCGCTAGCCAATATTGCGCGCGCACGCGTCGGTCTTTTGACAGGTCGCGAAGGATCGCGCGGGGTCGCACCTACGGGCGCTCTCGCACGCGGTGGACCTTCACGTAACCCGTTAAACAAAATAATAATAGATAATATAAGTAATAATAATAATAAATAATAATATAATAATAATAAAAATAATAATAATAATAATAATAATAATAATAATAATAATAATAATCAGGAGTGACTATGGGGACTACTACTACTGCAAAGCCTACTACCACCGCTACCACTGTTAGAGTATTATGATCTATGTATTCGATCTCAGCAGCCATCCTTCTATATGGCTTGCTGTAACATACATTAGGCAAGTCAAAAGCAAGTTTTGATTCAGGCAACGCACCACTATATCTCACCTTCCACCCCATCTCCAATCTGACCCCACTCAAGAGTCGGTCCGTTTAGTTTTCGGACTACGACTCCCTCCTCAGCTATTCACTCTGTACTTTATTTCTTCTTTTTACTTCAGGGATCCCGTTCCTAGAGTTTTCCCACATCTTTGGGGATTCTGAAACCCTCAAAATCAAGTTCTACGGGTCCGAAAACACAGGTAAAGATACCTCGGTCTATTATATGATAATTTCATCGGCTCCGGAGGTGGGTAAGTGTTCCGCATCATTAGACTTCTCATTAGCCAACCTCTTCTCTGACTCTAAATCCTTTGCCGAAGCTTGTCGGCAGCTTAATTTTCGTCTAGCTACAGCCATATCAAATTTTAGGGGCTCAGCACCCCCTTGGAATAACGTAGCGGTGTGAAATCCCGATCCCGGAAATACATTACACCCAATAAAACTGGTGCCAGGTTTGAGGGGGAAGCGATGTCTCAATCCACCATAAGTAGGATGGGATCGTTATATATATATATATATATATTATATTATAATATATAATATATAGTATATATATATATATAATTATATATATATATATATATATATATATATATATATATTATATATATATATATATAATATATATTATATTTATATATTATATATATATATATATATATATATATATATATATATATATATATATATATATAGTATAGTATATATATATATATATATATATAATATATATATTTATACTATATATATATATATATATATAATATATATAATATATATAAAGGATGTACCGGAACCAGAATTTTTGTTCCGGCCGGAACCGGAACTTTCGGGAACCTTGGAAAAGTTCTGGCCAGAAGTTCCGGGCCGGAACCGGAACTTTTCGACTTCCGCTACACCATACATATTCTACTGAAAACTTGCCTAATTAACAAGTGGAGTCTCTCTAGAAGTATCTGGTATCTTGTCATATTCATTTTTGAGCTCTTAGATTATGTAAACCAAAGTGTTGGATCAGCGGATCAGTAACATGTATTAATAAAATTAGGAATATCCTATATAAAGTTCTACGGGTCTCTTCAAAGTTTAAAATTCAGAAAATGATATGCGCAGCTCCGAAGCGAAAAACGGTTTAATTTGGTGGATAAGAGGATCTGTGCGAAAACACAGTATATTAGCGCGATCAGAGTATTCCAAAACCTACTAAACTAGCTCTCGGATCACTAGCATGTCAGATTCATGATAAAACAAACAACCAACTCCGGACGCAATCTCCTCTCATCTCTCTCTCTCTCTTCTCTCACACTTCACTGATCTCTCTCTCTCTCTCTCTCTCTCTCTCTCTCTCTCGTTTTGCATATGTGCTGTCGAAACGTAAGAAATGCTCGAGTTTGCGTTCGTTTTTGTCAAACAGCGAAAAATCGTAAAATTGCTTACCGAATTTAGCCACGTTCTTACGAAAAAAATGTACACGCACAACCATGATGGCGGAGTAGTAGGCCGCTTGAATTCCAATGTTTTATTCAATAAAATAACTTTAAATCCAATTTCTTGTAAATCGATAAACTCCATCACCATAGTTGATCAAATTATATATATATATTAAACATTTATATTTTTTTTTTCTGTATTCAAAACACTTCCTCCCTCAAACAGCTGATTCCAACTTTTGTAAACAAAAGTAACTTTTATGAGAAATCGCGATCGTTTAAGCGTGTTAAAACAAGGTAAGCATTTCTTATTCGAGCGTAAGCACAAATAACAAAAACGAAAACGGTCTACATGATTATATTTATACAAAAAAAATCGACAAAATAATAGAAATTTAATTATAAACTTTAAAATAATTCATATTTGCGAATTGTGGTAAACCTTTCTTGTGTTAACTTTTAAGAAAACTGTTTTACTTTAGTCTATTTAATTACCTTAATGTAGTGAAGCAAACATTATTTAGTTGAGTATTGGATCAAAAAATTTAGATAAAATCTCCGGAATTTTCGGTTCCCTAATCAGCAAAACCCAGTTGGAAACTATTTGTTTGCATAAACAACAGTAGGTGAATTGGGTTATCCCTAGTGAACACTACCCTTCATAATTTTCTTACACTAGCGGACGACTCAGGATGTTTCCAATCTCTGAAGTAAAATTTATGAAGTTATTTTTTAGCCTTCTTAAGAAAAATGAATTAGTACAAAGTCGTGAGAATTGGTTTTTGGAACTTCTAGATTTTGAAAAGCAATTTGATAGGGCGCAATGACTTATTAGTATCCCTTGCATTAGATCATCAACTGTTCTTGTTAATTATGTAGCTTAGCATTCTGACAGTAACAGAAGGCTGACTAAAAGAAATAAACGGACAGTCTAGATTCTAGAGTCTATCACTTGAGCAGTTTAAAAGCAATTGAGTGTCCACTTGATTTTTCAGACGGTTTTAAAAACATGTCTAAACGGGGAACTTTCTTAAGCAGTTTATTTTGCTTCTTCACCCTAAAAACTCAATAAGTCGCTGTCTTCCATGCATTGAAC